>KN825081.1:0-33373 GCA_000827395.1 Paxillus rubicundulus Ve08.2h10 | reverse complement strand
GAACTCCGGGTCGCGGGAAAGCGGAGTTGGTGTTCCGGTTCCGGAGTTCACTGTATTTTGTCAGATTGGCTGCACCTTAACCACATTGCACTCCAATCCCAACTTGAATGCATGTGTGGGACCCAAACATATCACATCTCTGGCCCACATGACAGTGCAACAAGAGAGAGGACAACAGGTACATTCATTTTCCATTGCATAGCAAGCCCCCACTCATCTTATGTCAGACACATGTGATACAACATTGGACATCAGCAAACAGCCAAGATACCACAAGTGTGGTGCATCAGGTACATTAATGCACTGTGTAGGGAACTGTTTTTCCCTGTGCTTGTAATGGACAAGAAAGAAACTCACATACACATGATGCATGAATATTGAGGATAACTTCTACAGTGCATTTCATTGCAATAACACAATGCAGAAGATGACTTGCTTTTCTATGTGGCAACAACACATCAATGACCCTTACTTATGCCATGTACATATGTAGCTCTGGAGATAACATCCTCTAGCTGGGACCTCTTCATGCATGTCTTATCATGCACATCAAAACTCCTCATGCCAACCCTGTCCTTGTCCTTGATCTCAAAGTTATACACCCACCAGTCACCCCCAATGGTACACCTTCCAAGCACCCCAAAGTGATCTACATCACCCAATGGTTCCTGCAAAACAAGATGCAGTTCCTCCACATTCACACATTGCTTGTGGCCTTCTTTCAATGTCTTGCAACTCAAATTACAGCTTTCTTGCTTGGGGGTAACTCAGCAAGTAACACCTGGGACAAGGTCAGATAGGAAGTGTTGACATATTGGGAACAGAGCAGTAAACACATTGCACCTAGTATTACAGATATTGAATCACAAAACATTGAATCAAATGTTTTGATTATGCATGAAATTTGTCTTAGGTACACTGATCTGGGTAATAATATTCTGAATATGGCTGCCTACCATACGTCAAATCTGCTAGTGCCATCTGATCTTCCCCATGGATTTGACCATATTCCGAGTTTGGTCATAAATATGAATGCAGGAGCATCTGAACAAAATAAACATTAGTAACCCTGTGATGTGATTGGCTGGTCTTGTATTTCAACAAATCTGTTGCTGCCACATTTGGTATAACCCAGGTGCAATCTGTTACCAATATGTCAACCCCTCTAATTTGACTTTGTCTCAGGTGTAATAGGGCATCACAGCAAGATGCATGCCACCTTCGCACAGGGATAAATTGTAGTTGAATCAGCCACAATTATGGGGCTGTAGTGACCTCAGTAAACGAGCTAATTCTAACATCCAAATCTCATATACAACAAAAACTACAGAAACAATGTCTCCCTTTCACCATTATATCGACTTTGAACACAGGGGTTCTTCTCCACCTGCATTACTATCCAGAGGTCTGTTGAACTGTAAGATGCATTCTCAGCATTGTTAATCAACTGCTGAGGTGTAAACAAACTGAAACCACACAAAGATAAATGTTGATCATGTGATCAATATTAACAGGTATGACGAGTATGACGACATTAACTCTAACAAGGTCTTTGCCGTATTGTAAACCTTGGTCTAGAGCCTGCCGAGGTGGATCTGTGGTCCAAATGTATCATCTTCCTCACTCTCGGTGCCTGGTACTCCGACATCATGGATGACCTATCCGAGAGTCATGACCCGTCATTCGAGGATGTTCAAGACAACCCACCTGGCCACTTCCTTCCGTCACAATGTCCTCGAATCCCCAGTCTCTCAATAATTCCTGGTTCGACAAATGGGCGCTAGAGGCCAGTGCCACGGCGTCCCACTGGCGGGCTCCTCCCACACTAACTGCATCATGTCTTCGAGAAAACTGAGAAACCGTGCAGCAGCCGACTCTGAGCGGCAAATTTGGCTGCGAAAGGAGGCCCCTGCATAGCGCAATGATCGGTGCTGCATGTGAGACGAGCAGGACGTTTTTATGGTGATTCATGTCGGACCGTGTTTCGATAAGGTTAATGAAGCATTCAAGGAATCCAACCATACGAGCATGGACTTCTTCAACGCCTTCTCCCTTGCGGGGTGGAAGCCAGACCGAATTCCAAGATGGATCGATTTTGATGGAACGCCAAGATGAACTGATCTTAGGCAACAAGGTTTGGAGATCGACAGCCCCCTTGGGTCGTGGAAACAAGCCGGTTCCAGAAACTACAGGGGAGCACCATTCAGATATTCCTGTACGTATTCTGGTTCGGAAGCTGGACATGTAACCCAGGAAAGTAAACCAACCATGCTCCACGTAGATCGGCAGAGATAAGTGTTCTGCAACAGGTTTAGAAGTTTGAAGGCAACGATCTGCCTAGAGCGTCAATCACTTGGCTAGCATAGGTTGCAACGAGATCACTTACAGTACGGGGAAGAGAATATTGCCGTGGGTCGCTCGTCCTTTGGAAGCGACTCGAAATATTTGGCGAGCTCAATAGCTTGGGTCTGCGTGTGACTTTCTCAACGCGTGAAGAGTGGTTCAGTGGGATGGATAATACCTCTCCATAGGCAGCCAAGGGAGAATCCCTAGGGAGACCCGTCAGGCTCGTCCTGTGCCGCGTCCTTGGGTAAAGCAATAGCTTTGAGAGGGGAACCAGTCCACTGACCAGTTCGAGTTCACCCAGTTAGATCTGAACCCTGTAAAACCCTATCAACCTCACGCAGACCCGAACAGTGAAGGATTTCTCTACCATGTCTGGCGATGTAGATCTTCTCGATCATCAGAGGATCTGTAAAGTGCTACTGAATACGAACAGATGGTTGGACCAAGACCTTGACTTGAGAGAGTTCGCCAAAAGAAAATTCAAAAAATTCGCTGACAGCAGGATTTGAACCTACGCGGGCAATGCCCAAGTGATCATGAGCATTCAAATCACTCGCCTTAACGACTCGGCCATATCAGCTTGATGAGTGCTCATGGCTGGAATGCATCATAACAGCACGCATGACCCAAACAAGTGGAAGGTTTGCTTTCCTTTCGACCCAGGTCAGAGTATTCCTCTCAACACCACTTGAACATTTCCTGGCCGTTCGTTCGTCTTTTTTCTACTTATTGGCTGCCTGGGAGCAGCACGAGACCTTCATGGATTCTCTCATCCCATTTACGACATCGGGATCACTGGTAGATTGCGTGGACAGTACGTCTAGTCAACTGCACACCAGCCAGCGCCCTGAGCCATCCATGATCACTTTGCTCCGTTTATGATATTCCGGCTTAGGAAAGATGCTGGTGGTCCTTAGAGACGGCCGGAAGCTGCATGGTGTATTGCGTTCTTATGATCAATTCGGTGAGTGGGCTTCGGGTTGTGGGCTAGATATCCCAGGCTCTGATCTCCCTAACTGCTTGGCACAGCAAACCTTGTCCTCGAAGATACCGTCGAGCGAATATACCACGGTAATGCATTCGCAGAACACTGGCATGGCCTCTTCCTCATTCGAGGGGAGAACGTAGTGTTGCTAGGCGAAATTGTATGGCTTTCGTTGTGCATGTCCTGGTGTGGTCATTCGTTTACTTCGTCTTGCCAGGACCTTGATCAAGAGGATGATGTGCCACTACGACAAGTCGATTATCAGTTCCTGGATCCATATCATAAAAACGACATTGCTAACAAGAAGGAGCGAGAGGATTTTAAAGCCAAAGTCTTGTATGAGCAAAAAGGGTTTTGTAAAGAGGGTGGGGAGGGCGATGGATATTGATGTGCGATGGTTATTTTGTATTGGTTTACTTCGCATTGCATGTTTATCATAAGATCGTGTGGTCCCAACTAAACAAGGGTTACAAAACG
Organism: Paxillus rubicundulus Ve08.2h10; assembly: GCA_000827395.1. Classification (NCBI taxonomy): domain Eukaryota; kingdom Fungi; phylum Basidiomycota; class Agaricomycetes; order Boletales; family Paxillaceae; genus Paxillus; species Paxillus rubicundulus. Next base: position 29,565 of record KN825081.1, on the reverse strand, counting down.
TCGAAAGCGCAGTCATTGCAACAAAGCGAAATGTCTAATGTAAGAAACAAATAGAGATATAATAGTGCATGTGTCACAATCCCTTCTTTTTCACCCTCTCAGAAACACTGCCATGGCGAGGTTGAGAATTGCCAGCACCGTTAAGTTGAACTTTTGGATGTGAAGGCTTGGAGGGGGCTCGTGGGCTGGTATGGGCTTGTGAATACAGTATGTCTTCGATGCCCTTGCGTATCTCGCGTTCGCAAGTAGTGAGTTTGAGAAGAATCCCTTCCTTGGTCTCTTTGTCAAACAAGACCTCTGCGGCGCGAAGCTTCTGCCACCTAGATGTTATTTTGCTGTCAGCAAGAGTGCTGGTGGCTACGTGATGGAAGCCTACCCTGCATGACGCTCGCACTTCTTCTTACCAGTACACCACCACTCACCATGACTGGCAGTTGCGCCGTCGATTTGCATCGCATCATCCCCTGACTGGGTCTTCGCCCGGCCCTCAAAGCTCTCCACGACCTCAGCTCCGAAGTCCGCCCACTCTTCCTCACCGAAACAAAGCCTTTGATCCCAGCCACACTGGTCCACCTTCTCCGCTCGCTCAGAAGCAAGTTCCACCACTTTCTCGCGCCACAACACCATGTCCATCTCACGCTTCATCATCTCGCGCTCCTTGACCACCTGCTCGAGGCGTGCATTCAGACGTGCGATCTCCCGCTCCGATCTACGCTTCCCGGCCGCGTCTGGAGGGTTGTCCTCTTGTTCTGGGGTACTGGAAGTATCGCCGTCAATATCCATTTTGATATGGGAAATTACCCCGTTCGTTTCAGCGCGGACGACGACGCCCTCGCGCTTCTCAGCGTTTTTGACACTGTCCCACAGGAGCTTGCGTGTCCCGCCAGATTTCTCCCATTGTGTAATGCGCGACTGCATGTATTTGATACCGCACTCATCAGAGCAATACTTGGAGAATGCTCCACGTGACGGCTTGTGACACGCACTGGACGATGAAGGGTTCTCGCGCGTCGTTCCGAAGACGCATCGCCGCTTCCACGTCGTCTGCAGATCCGGGAGTTCTGGAATAATGCACGTCAGCCAAAGGAAACTACGGAAAAGTTAGGTGCGCACTGTGAATACACGGGGGACATATAAATTGATCAACGAGGTCGATCTCCGGGTCGGGCATATTGACACACTGAGTATGGTACCACTCGTCACAGCTATAAATTCCTCCTAAATTGTGGCTCCTACGTCAGGTAACGTATCACTCACCGATCACATGCGATCATCATCCTGTCTTCATCATACCGCGTCTTACACACGCAGTAGAGCTTGTCATCTTCCCTGTCACTGTCGTCTGCATCAGCATCCGGAACAGCATCGTCCACACCGCCTGGCATGGCAGACGTAGAGCGTGAACGGGCACTGGCGTTTGGTCCACCTTTTGAGGGGAACCCGCCTTTCGCGGAGAAATCTCTGACAGAGGCATCCGGAACGCCGGGTTTGGCTTTGGTCTTTGCAGCAGGTTTGGCTCTTGATCTGGAAAGCTGCTTAGACTTGGCGGGGAGCTTCTCGAAAAAGAAATAAGTATATGAAGATGGCTCGTGTGTGAATCAGCTGGAAACGTACCTTCGAGGTCCCTTCCTTCTTCTTCTTGCTTCCCGTAGCATCCCCAGCGACCAAAGTACCCTTTTCTTTTTCAACCTTGTCAGCTTTTTTGGTGGGCGGGGCCGGTGGAGGCATAGATGCCCGATCTTTCTCCTGGTCTCCGATGATTGCAGGAACCTTGGGGAGGGGCTGGGAGGGCATTGAAGATGACGAACCATCAGCCAACCCGCTCGATCCCTGATCCCCACCCCCACCCGTACTCCCTCCAACCGCGAACGGTGTCGCCGACTTGGACCTGGCCTGTCCATTCGGTTTCACGGGGAGAACAGCTGCAGGGGAAGGGACATGGTCCTCGACGAGGCTCAGAAGTTCTTCATCGACGTCCATCATTGGTGAGTTTGTGACTGCCTGTTGTTGCTCCGCCGAGCGTTCTGATTTGGGAGGTTGGCGAGGAGACGACTTCGGGTGGTTGATGGGGATCCCATCAGGGAGGGAATTGGGTTCTTCTTTGACGGGCGAGGGCACAGGGAGGGGTAACTGTGGGGGGATCCAGCTTTGACCATGGAAACACTCGAGCTTGGGTTGGACCTCTGGCGTCCCCGAAGGCCATGGTCCCTGCGTTAGCGTGGGTGGTTGAACATGCTCTGGACTTGGCTCTTGGATGGGACCATCAGACATGATGGCATCGTGCATGACCCCGACCTCAGGCACCGGCTTCCCCTTCAGTGTGGGCTCAGACTCGATGGGCTTACACTCGTGCGAGGGTGAACGTGAAATATCCGGGCCACTCCTCACTGTACTGGAACGTCCAGGCTCAGGCTCAGGCTCAGGCTCAGGCTCAGGCCCAAGATGCTCGGATTGAAGGTCCAGAATGGGTGAAGCTGCAGGTACAGGTGCAGGCGGGTCTGGTGGGTGAGGTGAACATTCAGGAGTGGAGAATTTTGGAGGGAGGGCGGATGCCCGTGGCTCTGACTTGATAGGGGAATGTGACTGTACTGGTGACATTGGCTGGGCCTCAGGGTGGAATACAGGTGCAGACGGTGATAGCTCGGACCGAGGCGGGTATGGTTCGAGACGAGTGTGGTGAACGGGAGGCGCAGGCGAGCACGCTATAATTGGCGCCAGTGACGGTGAAATAGAACGCGTAGGAGATAGTGATGGGGGCGAAACACTTTTGTCTGCAACTTCATCCTTCACCTGATATTCTACAACCAGCTGCTCATCATGCCCCCGTTTGGTCTCTCCCAATACTTCCTGCCGGGCACTCCCTTCAGATATATTCTGGCTACTTGCGGCGTAGAGAATGGGTGTTGGTGAGACACGTCGGGGTGCCCTAGGAGCTAAAGCTGTCTCTTCCCAAACACGCATAGGCTGGTGCTTGTGCTCTGAAGGGACCTCGACCTTCTTAACAAGTATCGCCTCGTGGTCCTCACTCTTCCTCTTGTTCGGCCTCTCAGGGTGGACATGTGGTGAAGTCAGCGGTTGCGGGTGGAGAAGTTGCAGCTGCTTTCGAGGAACAACGCGCTCCCAAGACTTATCATCATCCAGAGGTGCCTGCACGTCCATCATACCCATCCCATCGTCTTCATCATCCCATACCGCCCTCGCTAGCCTCGGCACCGGTGCCTGTAAAGGAGCACGGATCGACAGCTCACAGCTCTCCTGACTCATTGACTCATACTTCGGTTGCTCCCTTGACGCCCCGTGTCTCGGCCCCTCATACGTCACAGCTTCTCTAGGCGTCGACTCAGGTCGCAGCACCTCCCTCCGAGGTGGCGAGTCAGGTCGCAACACCCCAGCACCTCCTGCCGTCTTGGAACCGTGTGCATAGCTCGGTGGCATAGACTGTATTGTCGTGGGTAGGAGCGCAGGTAGGAGCGCAGCTGAATGAGGTGATGCAGTTTGGCTCTGGCCCTGGGAATGGTGGAGTTGTGGGTGAAAGTGTTGAGGGGAGTGCTGGTGTGGAGATTGGTTATGAGGAAACGAATAGTGACTTGGAGGGGACACTTGGATGGGGTGATGTACGTATGACGGCGCGCGAGGGGATGCGGGCTGCAGAGGTGCTGGCGTCATGTGTCCTGCAGGGTGTGAAGCTGCATATGAACCGGACAGTGGAGGAGGGAAAGGCGTTGACATAGGCGCAGGACCAACACGATCGTCGATACCAGCCACCAACATGCCAGGCACGGGCGCAATCGGCGCTAACGAACTCGGAGGTTCCACGTGCTGGCATGGTTGGTGTGCGTGCTGGCGCGCCGTCGGGTAATTGTCTGTCACGTTAGCCCGGTTGCGGTGGTGATCTGTGCTTCTGATCTCCGCTGCCCTCCGTACCCTTGGAGACGTAAGTTCACCTCTGCTCGAAACTCGTTTTGCTGCTATCCTTGCACCCGGAGAGCGGGACCGCGAACGAGAGAGCGAAGGGGAGCGGGACTCACGATGACGTTTGTGTGGTCTTGCCTCATCTTCGTAAGACATGGATGGAGATTGATGCAAAGGGCTCATTTGCGAAGGATGGGAGCTTCTATGGGAATGAGGGTGTGATTCAAGCTGAAGCTGGAGCTGAGGATATGAGTGCATGCCAGAAGCTACAGAATAGGAGGCTCCCACAGGTACATGTGTGATTGGATAACCGTAGTGTCTTGTTGATCTAGAGGGCATTTCGCGATCGTGAACGGGACTCGGGTTTGGGTTAGTGCTTCTGTGTGCATGGGCGTAATCTTCGTCATCTCTGTCCCTTTCCCGCTCCCGAACAAACCCATTCTCTCTTGCAAGTTCCTTTTCACGGTTCCACTCGCCCAGACCACCACCTGTGCTCTTACTACTAACATCTGACCCCCCACTAATCCGGCGGCGTTCCTCCGAAGCGACATGGACGAGCGCCTCGAGACCCAGGAAGGGTGAGCGCAGTTTCGCTTGAACAGACGCGGGGGCTGACGATGACGTAACATACGCAACAGGCGGGGACGCAGACACAGACGCCGAAGTGGACATATAATCGGGACCCGAGGCATCTCTCTGCTGTGCCACCTCCGTCGGGGAGTATGGATGCGAGAACGTCGAGGAGAGTGCGCGGTGCTGGGATAAGTGAAGTACGTCCGGAGCTGAGCGAGGGAATGTATGGGGCAGCGTGAGAGGAGAAGGACGGGACGTTGAGGTAGGTGGTCGGGACGGCTGATAAGCAGCGATAGGAGATTCGGTCGATCGGTGAGCAGAGTGACCTGGAGAGACATTGGTATTGAGAGCGATTGTCTCTTGACGCGTGTCCCTAGAGGCAGTCGGAGAGTAGGAAGCTACGGAAGACGACGGGGACTGGGAGCCTGGCGGGTATTGGACAGGGTGGTTGAGAAGGGAGATGACGGATGTGGGGGAGTGTGAGGACGAGGGGCGTGAATAGTGCTCCGACGGAGACATTTGCGAGGGTGCAGATGGCCTAGTGTAAGCGGGAGGGTGGTGCAACAGTGAATCAATAGTTCGTGGTTTCTCTGTGTAGGCGGGAGAGGCCAACGAAGATGAGGACTGCCTGGTGAATTCGGGAGGGAGGGAAGCGTGCTCTAAGTTGTGTTGGGACATGTGAAGAAATTTCGTCGAAGGGGAAGGTAGATGGTCTACGGAAGCTGTCTGTCGCAGTGTTGGTGCAGGCTGTGGCAAGACTTGACGGTCGTCAAGGGTATGATTGTAAGCAGTCGTCGTCGTCACTGAGGGCGGGGGTAGCTGGTGGTTCTGGGTGTGCCTGCCGCGAAGATGAGGAGCGAGGATGACAGGATCGTTTAACGGGGGGGATAGAGGCGGTTGAGAGAGGAGGGGCAAAGTGTTTTGCTTGTTTGACGAGTCATATTTACAAAGCAGGGACGAAATGTCCATCCGGCGTGGGGACATTTACAGTGGACGGAGAGTTATTCGTCGGCGACGCTGGTGAGAATGCCTCTTGTCGGGAGGTGCAGGGGAGGAGGGATGACTGGTTGACGGAAGGAGACGTGAGATGACTCACCAAGGTTGTTCTCGGCTGTAAATAGGGCATGTCTCGGTTCATCGAACGCTCACTGGCGTTGCACAACTTGAGCGCCCTCAGCTGGCCGACGTCGACGTCTTGTACATACCATCAAGGAGAACTCACATTCAACCATCTGGCGACAAATCATCAAGTTGCAGAATTCTGGCCAGTGTCATGTGCCGCCTCTGATATTCAGCTTCGTAACATTACTCGCATTTGCACATGTACAACGAGACATTGCGACACAATCCACACGGACACCGCGAAGGGTCATCCGCTGAAACCATACAGCTCCATCAACAACTGCACGGATGCGCCGCACCCAAGTCCCATCATTCACAACCTTGCGGTATTCTCCTTCTTCAGCCTTTCAACGGTCTCAAGGTCCTCGATCCACTCCAGTCCTGCATAGCAGGCGGGCGAGTCATCGTCGAGATGCTTTCGTAGGCTGTCAGCCATTCATCAGCATATGCTCTCGTCGTCGGCGACAGCGAGCTCACCTGTTAAATTTTGCGTTGGAAGGAGACAAGGCAGCAACAAGTGGCAATATATAATCCAAAAACTGTACAGCCGCTTCTTGTGGCTTGGGACGGACCCCAGACACCATATGCACTCATTCGGGGTCTGAATCTAATACCAACCCAGTTTTCATCGTCAACGGTGGCAACTCCAACTCGTCGTATTCTTCCAATCACAGACTCTTTGCAGTCTCCTTTTCTTTTCTTTTCATCTTCCCTTGCTCGCCTCACGACTGACTGACCAGTAAAAGGGCCCCGTCAAACCATGTCGGTGGCCACCAGAAACCCATTTGCTGTCTTGGACGGTCAGTATCTTGCCGATCTTCATCTTACAACAATCGTCTCACACATGCCTGCTCTTCATCTCATTTTTTGCTTTCAAATTTTCACACTGCTCCTGTCATCCTGATATCTCATCGTTCCTCCAAATCTCATACAGAGGAGGCCCCCGCCCCCTCGAACCTTACTTCCGCACCAGACGCCCCCGCACCACCCGAAACACCCGCCCCTCCAACCAGAGGGAACCAACGTGGCAGAGCTGGTCCCGCTTCTCGTGGTGGTCGCTACTACCCGAGGGGTGGTGCACGGAACGCTGACCGCGACAACACGACAGCCGAGGAGCCCCCTGTTGGCACTGACGACAAGAGAAAATGTACGTCTTCCCTCTCCCCTCCCCCCGGCACCGAATCTGATCATCGATCTTTTGGTCATTCCTTTTTGACGGTCTATCTGTACGCGAATTCAATGACTTGGTGCTATATGATCAACTATCCGCGTGCATTATCCCCTCGATCTACACTTGCAGTCGACGGGGAACGTAGGGAAGGTCGGGGCAGAGGTCGGGGTGGTAACCGTGGTGGTAGAGGTCGTACCTTTGACCGGCACAGTGCTACCGGCAAGACGCAAGTTCACCTCACCTACCTTAGTGATAGCCTTCGTTAACCCCAACACCTCTAGCGACTCTGACAAGAAAGTCCACAATAGCTGGGGTGGTGATGACGGCAACGCCGAGCTCAAAACCGAAGAAGCAGCCACCAACGATGTCGTTGCCGAGTCTGGCACCTTGAACGATTGGGCTGGTGGTGCTGGAGACGGCGCTGGAGACGGCGCTGGCGCCAGCGCCGACTGGGGAGCACCCGCTGCGAGTGCGGGTGCTGACTGGGGGGCACCCGCCGCGGACGCCGCTGATGGCGCACCAGTTGCAGACGGAGAAAAGCCTGATGGTGGTCGCAGAAAGGAGCGTGAGGGCGAGGAAGAGGACAACACACTCACGTTCGACCAGTACCAGGCTCAGCAGAAGGAGAAGGAAAGTGCCCTCGTACCCAAGCTTGAAGTACGCAAGGCCAATGACGGTGCTGATGATAACATATGGGACGGTGCCACCCGCTTGGAAAAGGGTGATGCTGAGGCTTACTTCACCGGCAAGGTATCCCTCACTTTCAGCACCACTGCATCCATTAAAAGACGTGCTAACGAGCCCCCCTACCAGACTAAGTCTGCCCCCAAGGGCCGTACGGAGAAGAAAGAGAAAGTCTTCATCGAGATCGATGCTCGCTTCGAACGTCCCCCCCGTGGTGGACGCGGACGCGGCGGTGACAGGGGCGAAGCTAGAGGACGCGGTGGACGTGACCGCGGCGGGAGGGGTCGTGGTCGCGCCAATGGCACCCCTTCCACGCCCGTTGTCAGTGTTGATGACGAAACCGCCTTCCCCTCCCTCTCGTAGGCACAAAACGAGGCATCATCCTAAGCCTTTCCAGTCCTGCCTCCTTGTCAAAACCTCTTCGCTCTCCTATCATTGTACCATCGCGGATATGAATACCGTTGGGTCTGCCTTGTCCGCCTCCGCTCACCATAGTTCGAGCAATGACATCCTCATTCCTGCTTTTTATCTTGCATACAGGCGAAAAATCTACTCTCTGCACCGCTATATACATGTCTGCTGCTCCCTCGCACCCTGTGTTGCCCCTCGCGAGTGAATCTGACATACTCCTCGTTACGAATTGCTTTTTCGCCGCCCTTCTGACTTCTTTCTCGTCTGAATTACCCACTTATGAAATTAAATGAGGAACGAAACGATCTTCCTGGCGCTATGATGGCTTGTAATGGGTACCTGTTGGGCACCACAATCACTCCCGTTGAACGAAAAATTGCAGAACTATAGTCATCGATGTCCTCCACAAACACATAAAAGTGTGCTTAGTCCAATTGAACACATGCCCCATTCTGGTCTTGCAACCAACCCCCACGTATGGGACCCCGTTGCGGACGTCTCTGAGGATTTTCCTCAGGGATGAAGGGCTTGGACGTTGCGTAACATTTTCCACACAAAAATGTAGTTGTAGCCACTAATGCGCTCGGTGGCAACTCCATCAATAGCTAGACCCGCATCATTCAACAAAAGTTACACCGGATAACACAGAAATATGCCTCGCATCCAGCTTGTGCTATGACGTCGGACTTGACTCGTTCCCAAAGTACTCCCATTGTCCAGGCAGTGGCTTTTCCTCCAGTGGCCCCCAGCTGGATGTGATAGTAAGGTATCAGCGCTCAACGTCCAGTGAGTTCTGCATAAAGGGTACCTACGCTTTCCACTCCAACATGTTCTGAGCGAGTTTCAGCTCGTCCTCTGCGATGTCTAGAGACTCTTCGATCTGACCCTCGTCCAGCTGTTTTTCCACCGCAGCTATGTCTCCATTTGCACTCTGCACGATGTTGAGCTTGTGTTTCGTGAGTGCCTCGACGCTCTGTCTATAGACAGATGTCGAAGGTATTGAAAACAGCACCGAGAGTGTAGATTGATAGGTCTGCGTAAGTGCTGGGAGGGGATTTGGGTGTACTGCAAGACCAGTGATGCCTGTTGTCTTCTTGACGACTCGTTGTAGTAGGGGCCGCGTGAGCCTGAACATGGTGAGACTCTGTTAAGAGACGTGCGATAGAGGTAGAGTGGCTGTAATCGGAAACTTTGGCTTCACCGCAAAAACTCCCGAATTCACTTGCTAGCCAGTTGCCGCCTCTCTTTGCCCGCCTTTCCATGGCTTCGTTTGCATTTCACCAGACGCGCTCGTTTATCTCTGCGCTTCGTTCGCCATGGACAAGGCCATTAGTCGAGGCCATACCAGCGCCGACTTTTTTGTTGTGGCAGAAACCGTTCAGCCTAGTGTTGCCTACCCTTCATTCTCTACTGGAGTTGCTTCCCCCAATAGTTCTCGCTGTACCAAAAAGCAAGGTATCACACTCCCGAAAATCCATGAGGAGCGCCAATAAAGGGCTCAAGGACAAGCGGAGTGAGTCACGCTCGTCTCCTTAACTTGCTGTGCGTCCTTAATCGTCTACCTCCAGATATTGTCAACTGCCCAGCTTGTGGAGAGCCAAAACTCGCACATCACGCGTGCAGAAGCTGTTACAATACCATTATTGCAAAGTTCAGGCAACAAGCCAAGCAGGTCCAGCAACTCGCTACAACTGGTGGAACCCGGGTGGATAGCCTGCTGCCTAAAACGATTGGGACTCCAAGGAGGTCAGACTCTTGAGCGAAGATCATCCATGTAGGTCTTCAAAACCAATGGAAGACGATACATGCTTGAGCTTGAACCCTGTGCTCTAGTTGCTGGAAACTCCGGAGGGGACCCCAGTCTCGCATATACATATTCGCCTCTGCTGGAACAATGGGTTAGATTAGTCGCAGGCTCCTCGTAAAGGGCCTGAGGTTTGATATCTGAAGGCATAAACTATAGATTTATTAGTGACCCATGTATACCTAGGACTCTAAGCCCGCCATGAGAGCAATGACTCGGGGTAGTGTCCCAGCTATCACCAAAATCTGGCCAAGGCAAATGTGTTCATTCTCGGAAAGGATCTATCATGAGAGTTGATGCTAGCTTCTGATCTTCACCTAGCTGGATCCTGCATCAGTCCCTTGCTCGATGGTTGCGCCCAGAGTTGCTACTTTCGCAATGCGAAATGCGTCCACACACGCGGGGAAAGGTCTTTCTGCCATCCTGGAGAAACATTCAGACGATGTAGTCATCACCTTTGCGAAGCGCACGCCAATGGGCAAGCACCGAAAGGGCCAGTTCAAGGACGTGCCCGTTGATGAGATGATGCAAGCATTGTTCAAGGTGCGCCTAGCGGCCACGGCCCCATGCGAACGAGTTGCCAACATTTTCTTCTAGGCTACTCTCCAGCACACGGGGCTCGACCCCAGAAAGATTGAGGATATTTGCGTTGGTAGGTCTCAGAGCAGCAGAAATCGAGACGTGCGGTTTGCATGGTGACCAAACATTAGGAACTTGCCATCCACCATCCCCTGCCTATGCCTCCCGCGCAGCTGCTTTGGCTGCGGGAATACCCCACGAAGTGCCCATATCTACAGTGAATAGACTGTGCTCCTCCGGTCTTATGGCCATCCGAAACATTGCCCACTCCATTCGGTCTAAGGAAATATCTTTAGGTGTTGCGGTTGGGGTCGAGAACATGACGCTGAAGTGAGTACCCTTCGAACTTGTCGTGCTATGTTCATGCTTACCATGATTGACAGCGCTCGCCCGACACCAATTATTTCTGAGGCAGTGGACAAACATCTCCAAGCTCATGACTGCATCCAGGTACTGTGTTGCATCGTGTGCAGGGGACCCTACTGAATGTATTCAATCCAGCCTATGGGATGGACGTCTGAAATGGTTGCACAGACCTACAAGGTCTCGCGCAGCAAACAGGACGAATACGCACTGGTCTCCCACACAAGAGCTAGCGAAGTGAGCCTCTGATCCGCACTAATCCTGACTCGATGTTGATTCCGAGCAGGCTCTCACGAAAGGTGTATTTACGGAAGAGATCATACCGATTGAAGTGCGCGGAACTGTCATCTCAGCAGACGATACCATCCGTCTGGGAGTGACCATGGAATCTCTCTCTGCTCTGAAGCCTGTGTTCCCTGATTGGGGCGAGGCGTCTACTACCGCTGGCAATGCCAGCGGCGTCGGTGATGGTGCTGCGCTTTGCATCCTCACTACCAGAGAAAGGGCATTAGCAGAAGGTATGGAGATTTTGGGAAAGTGGGTTGGATCTGCCGTCATTGGTATGGTGTTCTCGGTTGCAATGATCGAGGCCTCACCATGCAACAGGTGTTGAACCAAGGTACATGGGCATTGGTCCAATCGCAGCTATTCCCAAGGTGTTGTCACTGTTCGGCTTGTCGAAAGAAGACGTCGACATTTATGAGGTGTGTGGCTTTCAGCTCTCAATGTTTGAAAGCACGTTCAATCTATGTAGATAAACGAGGCGTTCGCATCACAGTTTGTCTACTGTGTGGAAGAACTTGGAATTCCAATGGAAAAGATCAATCCAAAGTAAGGACATGTCTCCTTTTGTTATACATACGACGTCTGATGAATCATCGTAGTGGTGGTGCCATAGCTGTAACCCACCCTCTCGGAATGAGTGAGTCTCTTGAGTTACTCTTTTGTGTAAATGACTGAATCGCTCCTGTAGCTGGTGTGCGGCAGGTGGTGACTGGCCTCGCTGAGCTTCGTCGGAGAAACGAGAAAGTACTATGCACGAGCATGTGTGTGGGAAGCGGAATGGGTGCAGCTGGGATTTTCGTGAACGAAGTGCCCCCACTTCACTCAGCCAAGCTTTGATGTTCACTCATCAAACTATCATTGTTTATCCTACCGTACATTTGCTCCCAACGACTGTGATAAGCTGGTGTCCCAGGCTTTGGCTGCCATAAATACCGCATCAACGATTTTGGTCATCGCGATAACAGCTTCCTCCAGAGCGCGCCCGACAAAATGCAAACAAATTGGAGCGTTCTTGTCACTGGAGGATACGGAACACGCACACCGTCGTCCCATATGATCGCGAAGCAGAGCTTTTGACCGTTGTCGCGGTCTTTGAGGTGGTATTCGGCTTCACCCCATTTCTTGCGCACGGTCAGTGGGTCCTTGAGCCAAGGCTTCGCCTTTATGACAGCTTCCATGGATGCTTATACTACTGGTCGGACAATGGAGTCCTGTCCTTCCAAGGGATTTTGGCGCCACCGTAAGGCACTCGACCGTAGGATGGTCTTAATCCGTACATTGCGGAAAGGATCCAGATGGAACTGGAAGAAAATTAGTCGAACGAGTAATGGAAAAGCATTTCGGATTGACACCACCTCCGATGTCGGAACCAACACCTGAGGGGCTTCCTTTCAGAGCGATCAGAGCACCCTCTCCTCCGAATGAACCACAGAAAGTTGGCGAACGGTTATGTGGACCCGCCGTTCTGCCAAAGATGTTGTTAGAAGTTTCTGGCCACTGGAGTTCATGGCCAAATAAGGATGAATTTAATAGTCCAAGAACTGCGCAAACCTACCATCAGTATGAGTGTTTGTGGTACGTTCAGCCTTACGAAAGGAACAGCCCCGCAATCTCCCAAGATGTCGACAAGTATTGCGTTCTTTTCCGCATAGTTTCCGATCCAGGAGACATCGCCCGTCGTTGTTTCTGGACCTTTCGTGCATTATTGATCCTTGAGAGAGATGGGTAGGCTATGGAGGGGACCGACGACCTTGCCGGTCTTCTCCAGTCCCTCCTCATCCAGTTCGGCGGCTCGAGAAAGTGCACATTCGACGAAGATTTCAATTAAGCAATTCACCTGGGTATGATCAACATTTGATTGTGATCTGACACAATGGTGAAAAGATTTACGAGTTGTTGAACGATTATAGCTTGCCCATAAATGGCAGTAGTAACGGCAATAACGGACCATTCTGTTCCCTCAACAAATCATCGACATCGGTATTCGTGATCTCAATTCCTACCAACCCCCCCCCCCAGGCGACACAGAAACGTGAAGAGAATGATCACTTGGATATGAAAGTCAGTGTGGAAGCGCTTCAGTGGCAGGGAGCTAAGAGCCATAGTTCGGGACTCCCGTTCTAACAGCTCCCAGTGCCAGATTCAGACATGGGTACAAAGTCAAGATATGAGTGAGCATGTGGTTATGTCACAGGTTTCGATAATTCAATTCGTGCAACGTTCCATGCTCGTAAATTGTTCATCAATATCGGTTCCGTTGCAGTCAAATCCCACCAGGGAACAATTACAACTGTGAAAAGTACGCTTCAGTTTGTGCCAATAATAAACAAGTAGTGTAAGAAGGATCAGAAAGTCATTAATGTCAGTGATACAAAGTAGCCATAAGGCTTTTGCTCTGTATCAAGTCGACTAAGAGGTGCCAGTGGTGGTTGTTTATACAACGCTCGTCATGCATGCCAGCTAAATTGCAAGAATAGCACGGGAAAATATATATACACTCACATCAAACGCGACAAGTCAAAATGCGACGGTCTTCAGCGTTCCCAAGAGAATCTGGACGAGTGAAGCTTCAATGAAGGACGACACATTCAAAAGATTTGTCGTCTTTATATACTAGGTATTTAAGCGGCGATTGAAGTTAATCCAGCAAGAAGTACGTAATCCACAAACGATAGAGGAATCCACTAACCACAAGGTCGTTGACAGTGTTGCGGGAAAGCCAGTTATCGTTTCTGCCCGTCTGCAGCACAAGAACCTGTTTGTACACAGGAGCCTGATTTCCGATTTACGATCATCTCGTCTTCTCGGTTTGCAACCATCATTCAAACGCCCATATTACTGTCTGGTTTGGTAACATAGTACTTGAAGCTTTATGTATGGTATGAATTAAGACAGACTAGTGTCCGAGTGCTTGGAACACACTGCTACCTGCAGAACCGCTGCCAGGTAAAGAGAACGTCAGCGTCGTGCGGTTTGCATCCCCCCAGAACGCTGGCTTGGCTCCCTCGCCAATAGTCATTTCAAGAATCAGCTCGCTCAGCGTCTGAGAAGGGTCAGACACTGTCACGTTACCAGAATCCATCTGGTAGAGTATCGCTGCATTTGCCTTGGTCGAGATGGTGATTGGACCATATCCTGTTGCTTGGAAGGTGAAAGAGCCCCCCGTTGCGCTCCAGACCACACCCATGGCAGTGTTGTGAGCACGATCAAATATCGCGCTGACGACTGGGTCATTGACAACCTCCTGGATCTGGGTGGCTGCTCTCTTCAATGCAAACGTACCATAGTCGACGGCGGGGTACGCAGTGTACGAAACAGGTGCGCTGAGATTCTTGTGGTGAATCCATGATGCGAAAAGGTCGACGGTGTATGGAGGTTGTGTAGATATGCCAATGCTCGACCAGTTGCCAGTCCGATTGCCCCACTGGACAGATAGCTCGAACGAGCCATTAGAGGGGGGGAATTCATAACCGACGTTCCCATGCCACATCGTTCGGGGATTACTGAAATTCCCACCATAGGTCCCAACACCATTCACCCAGACACCGCCCGAAAAGCGCCTTTGGTCTAAGACAGAGAACACAGGGGCGGTGGTGGTGGATGAGATGTTCGAGACCATGACATGCTGAATGTCATTGTCAAGGAAGAACCACGCCTTTTGCCACGACAGTGATTTTGTGTCTGGGTTGGTATAACGCATAGCCGCCGCGCCAACAGTGCCATCAGAAACCCCACCGACAAAAGCTTGCTTGCCGGTATATCCAGTGGCGCCACACTCGAGGGCTGTTGCGTTGTAATCAACTGTGATGCCAGGAATCAAATTCCAGTCCCAGGAGGCAGCGATGTCCTCGTATTCGTCACCGTCTAGGTAAGTGTAAAGTGTACCATCCGATAGGTGGAAGCCCAAGAGCTACGAGATGTGGAGCGTCAGTGGGATCATAAATGGCTGTAAGCAAGAGAGCCACGAACATTTTCAGAGTTCGTGCATTCCGTGTTTTTTGTCCTATTGGAGTACATTTTAAGAGTAGTCACATAGCCAGGTCCACGGGTAACCTTAGACAATGAGGTCAGAAATATGGGTTTTTTGCGCATACTAACCGGTCCTACCATGTAATCGGCGTCGAAGAACATGCGACTGCCGCGCAGCTCGCCAGCATTGGCGTCGGTGGTATTCTTTGAGAGGTTGTTTGCAAACTGTTCCATAGAACTCGACTGCCAGCCTTCGCCAAGCTCCAAAACCTCGGAAATATTTATTTTAATGCTTCCAGTCGCCCTACGGTCTGTCAGCAAGAGGGCAGTGCGAGAAGCAGCACCTATCAGGTACTCACTGTTGGTCGATGACGGGGAAACTTATGAAGCGTCCCAAGACGCTCTAAGACACCATCAGCAGCCAGTTATTAGTTGGTAGAGAAATATATCTCACAAAGTCCCAGTGTAACACCTGGTAGCTGATTAAGCACAAGTTTGCAGTGGACTATAACCCAACCCACATTTGTCTTTATGTTTCGATATATCATCCATGCGCTGCCATTAAAAAATGTTCCAAACGCGTCTTTGGACGTCTGGTTGGCTGCAAACTGTGTGCCCGAGGCCTCGACCTCGAGGTTGAGAACATCATTCGCGCTGACTCCTTGTGAGAATACGGTACACCACCAAGAAGTCAAGAGACCTACAAATCCTTTCCGTAGTTGCCATTGTAAAGCATGCCTGAGTGCTGGCTGAAGGAACCATCGACTCGGATCTGGCAATTATTCGTCAGGGCGGACAAGCATATCACTTCTAAATGCCTACCCCATCAGCTTTCACTGCTTGCTCGATCACAAGGGTGTCATGGGTGCGCTGGTACGCGTCAAACATCATGGAAACGTTAGTGACACGCAACCCCTGGTCGATACCAATCTTGGCTACATCCAATGTATTCGCGCCTGTGAGATATCCTAAACCATTCACGTAGTTATCAAATGTTCCGTATGTTCTTAGAGCAATGTGGCTGCAGTTCCCTGCTTGAGTGAGCGATAGAGTATGATTGACCAAGAGACAGGTCTCGGAGACGAATTCTGGGATGAGAATGATCTGTACCAATGAGGCAATTCGTCGCAGGCTGCCAAATCTCAACTCACATTAGAGAACCAGTTAAGGTTCCAAAAGCCGGGTGTGCCGCAAGGGCAAGCAGGAGTTCCTCCATAATCGAGACAGGAGGGATCGGCGAAATCATTCTCAAACCAGTAGTCCATGGCGAGCGAGATGGCAGCTAGTACTGTAGAATCGTTGACATATTGCTGAGCGCCGGTCAAGCCCCCGTGCCAGGCAGCAGCCATTGTACCTGGATACGCCGATAAGTCATGAGGACGGACAATCAGTTTTCAGGGATAGAAACATACTAATACGTTGCCAGTGCGCTTGCGCAGGCCAGTTAGCCATCTGCGCATCACAACCGGAAGTATAGTCGACCTCAGAATCAGGCCATTTGCCATCTGGTCCGAGGTCGGCGACCCTAAAATTCAAACATTGGGCACAGGTCCGGCAGAGAAGCGTCCGAGAATATCGTACCAGGAAGGTATGTCTGCGGGATCACCAGAGACACCTTGAACGATGGTTACCAGCCTTCGTTGGTAAATGGTGTTAATATCTTGCAGGGTTCCAGGATTTACAGCTGGGGAAGTTGAAGAACCGGACGCGACTGGGGCGCTGGATGTCGTGGTGACTAGCGACGGTGAGATAGTGGCTGCCCCGGTTGTTGAAGGTGTCATGGATGTGCAGACGCTGGGCAGAACGCAAGCTGAGCTAAAGCTAGGGATGGAAAGAACTTGAAGGTCCCTGACATTTGAGGAGGAATCGGTTCTCGTTGAGTGTCAAAGCTAGGATAGAACAGACCTGTGTGAATTCACGTTGCTGAGCGAGTGTCTTTTAGACATCCTCGCATGGTGAGGACTGTGAAGGCCTTGGTCAAAAGGGTTGAGAGTGGCGACGCTTGCCACAGCGCCGAAGCAGAACAAGATTGAATAAAAGAGCGTGTAGAGGATGGCCATTGAAAACCACGGTGGGCAAAGCGCAACCGCAGGCGGGAAAAGAAGTTGTGTACATTGCGGGAGTGCAGGCGCGCTTCTAATACACACCCGGACGCAAATATTCCTCAGGCAAGTTCATTGGGATACCAAACCAAATGAGGTAGAATTTGTGAATTTATGTAATGACGACATCAAAATGCTGTTATGTAATAATCATGGCAGGGTTACTTTCCATAAGGGGTTGCCCATTAGAATTATAATATCCTGTAGTTTGGTAGTTCCATTTTCAGACTCAGTCAAGACTAAATACAAAGTTTGATTCTGAACCCTCAAAGAATAACAAAGGTAAAGCTATTTTATTGCGATCGTTGTCAAAACTTTGACATACCAGCAGATATGACATCCCACGAGCAGCGACTTGCAGCAATACGAGCCCAGATACATGAGTTGGAAACCGAGAACGTTGCGAAAAAGGACTGGGTCCTTGTCGGAGAGGCATCGTCCAAGGCCCGCCCGCATGATTCCCTGCTTCAAGAGGACCTCGAGTTCGAGCGAGCCACAAAGGCCGTTCCGGTCATCACAGAAGAGGTCGTTTTGGGTCTTGAAGCACGCATCAAAGCGCGCATCTCTGAGGGTCGATTTGATGATGTCGTTCGCAGGCGACCGCTGGATGACAAACCTTTCCTACCCTCGCGGTTCTTTGAGCTACAGGACACCAAATCAACTCAGTCTCTTGCACAGATATACGAAGGAGAATACCTGGCAGCACAAACAAATACTCCCAACGATGATCGGGACGGAAGACTGAAGAAGGAGCACGAAGATATAACCAAACTTTGGGATAGCATCTGCAACAGACTGGACGCGCTATGCAATGCACACTATATTCCAAAACAGGTACCTCATCTTCTCCTGCTCTCTTTTGTATCTGCTCATACCACAAACAGCCGAAAGCCAGCATATCCACAGTCTCGGACATTCCTGCTGCTTCGTTCGAATCTGCTTTACCAGTGGGCAAATCGGCAGCAAGCATGCTTGCCCCTGAGGAAGTTTACGCCCCCGCTTCGTCTGATGTTCGCGCGCGCGGCGAGCTAACGCCAGCAGAAAAACGAGCATTGCGCGCGAAGGAGCGGAAAGCAAGGAAGAAGACCCACCGAGCATTGGAAAAGAGTGTGGGCAAATATGCGAGAACAAGGGGTGGAATGAAGCAGCAGAAGGAAGCCGCTTTAAAGAGCATCATCAAGTCGGGAAAAGGTGTCACCGTGGTCGGGAAACGAAACAAAAAGCCAAAGGCAAAATCATAGTTAAAGTCACGTGATCCGTTGTACTTAGGTTCCGCTGTGTTGCTACTACGGTTGCCTCTGCTCTCGTTTAACTTGCAACTTTCAAAATCGTTCAACATGTCCTTCTGGAAGCGCAAGGATAAGCCTCTCGTTCCACCAGTCCAGTCCGAACTAGCGCCTCCAACTGCCTCCCGCAGTTCATCTCGTAGCATTTCACCTCTCCCCAGTTACCGCTCCAGCGCCAGCACTTACGTC
Organism: Paxillus rubicundulus Ve08.2h10; assembly: GCA_000827395.1. Lineage (NCBI taxonomy): Eukaryota > Fungi > Basidiomycota > Agaricomycetes > Boletales > Paxillaceae > Paxillus > Paxillus rubicundulus. The sequence goes on along the minus strand of KN825081.1, from coordinate 11,115 downwards.
CCCAGCAGGGATGGACCCGATCCATACAACGCCATGGGAAGGTCAAAATCACAAGGCTCGTATGATAAATATGACCTACCCACCAGTAAACCTGGTGCCGATGATGCTCAGTCCCAGTTGGATCGAGCGCGCGGCGAATTATTCGCTGGATACAGCCCAGACAAAGCAGGTTCTGGCCGTTTCTTCGACGGCCCGGGCATTGGAAGAGAGCCTCCTCCAGGTGAGGAAAACGAGGAGGACGTAGAAGGTATCAAACAGCAGACAAAGTCCCTCAAGCAAGAGAGCGTCAATTCAACTCGGAATGCACTTCGTCTCGCTCGAGAGACGGAAGAAACTGCCAGAGGTACTCTGGGCCGTCTCGCAGACCAATCTGGTGCGCTCACCACCATTTCCGGATTTTGAGCGCGGTGATAACCATAGCTCGCTTCAGAAAAACTGGCAAATACTGAACGCCATCTTGATGTATCCAAGAGTCACACTTTGCGGGCAGAGGATCAGATTGATGAACTCAAGAAACTCAATAAATCGATCTTTCGTCCGGCTATAACTTTCAATAAGGACGCTAAACGCGTCGCTCAGGAAGCCAAAATACAGCAACGCTATGATGATGAACGGCGTGACCGAGAGAAGGCCATGATGGATATCAGAGACACTCAGAATCGCCTGGGCCGGGCAGCTACCTATGGGCAGCCTGACGACGAGGAGGGTATTCAAACCGGTGCTAGTGATGCTGGCAGTTCCAAATACCGAACTGCTGAACAACTTGTGGTACGGAAGGAGGCACGGAAGCGCTACCAGTTCGAAGCTGGTGCCTCTGACGATGAAGCCGAAGATGAGCTGGATGACAATCTTGACGAGATCTCCAGAGTTACAAAGAGCCTGAAAGCGCTAGGTACAGCCATGGGACAGGAGCTTGATGTGCAGAACAATCGCCTCGACGTCATTGGAGACAAAGCTACTCATCTCGACAACGGTGTCTTCAGGCAAACTGAGAGAGTGAGACGTTTGTTCGTCTTCTAGGGATTCCAAAACTGATATTATATTCTCCAGCTCAAGAAGATTAAGTAGACCTACTACGAGCGCTTGTGGGACTTGAATGTTTTCATCTTTGTTACTCGGGGACTCTCTATGTACATACAACTTGGTACTCAGCTCTGCACGTAGCTCGGGACTATATATCAGATTCCCATCCGAAATTCTGCAACAATGTAGCAATTCGAATGTTGATGGTGATTGCACTCAACAATGTGGCGCGCTGCGGATCAGCCACTCAGTTACTCAGGTGCCTTTACCAACGCCGACACAACAAACAACCTCATGTTGCATGTTTTGCATCAATATTAGCCTTACTCTGGTATCCAGCGAGGCTGCACGATGGCGGAGGGTCTTCCTGTTAATGAGCTGGAGCGTTGGTGCGCCTAGTCAGTTCGCTGTACTAGTATTGTGCTCACTGTTATTTCAAGGCAGCGTTTGACCGAACAACAATCAGGTAGCTCCGACTTTCTCTTGATATTGTTCGGGTAACTGCTGACAATGTACGCAGCGATATTCCACCGGACACTTTCAGAAAATACATTTCTTAGGAATCGCGTTGATGAACTGGAGCAGGAACTGTCGGTTTGGAAGTTGGCTTTCAAGACCGCCGAAACCGAGAAAAATGATCTTCAAAAGAGTCTGTTCAAGCTCGAGAAGAGCATTGGCTCGATGAAGGTGTGTCGTCTCAGTCGCTGAACAGTTCGAGTGGGCACCAAATAGCCAAACGCAGGATGACAACCCCCTGTTCCTGTGCTTAATCGATGGCGACGGCAACATCTTTTCTCAAGAATTGCTTACTGCAGGGCATACTGGTGGCCGACAGGCCGCCATGCTATTAACGAAAGGCTTAACTGACTACATGATCGAAACGGACGCTGAATCTTCCGGGCGAGGGCAAGTCTGGCTGACAGTGTACTGCAACAAGCTTGGCTTGATGGACACCCTCGTAAACAACGACATATGTACCGTTGGGGAATTCGAGGCCTTTGTATTAGGGTTCAATCAATCGTCTCCACTGTTCTCCATCGTTGACGTTGGTGGCGGCAAAGAAGCTGCAGATGCGAAAATCAAAGGTCAGTGCCCGACGACGATGTTGACATGGATCCTTACAGCATAACAGAATGTCTTCGCATTTTCACTCGTTTTCCGCAGACGTCGCGCGTATTCTTCGGTGGTGAGTCTCGTGTTTGAATATTGCATGCTGGTATTGATCTGGCTGTTCATCCAGGGGGGCATGACAACGGTTACACTTCGACCTTGAGTCACCTCGAAAACGATGGCTTTCTGAAGAAAATTATCCTGTTGCGCGGTTACCAGACTCTAGCTGCGGAGTTTCAACATTTTGACTTACACCAGTTACACCTTGAAGGGGTCTTCATGGCAAACAAATTGCCGTCAAATCACAAGAAGACACATCCTACGTCGTCTATAGGGGTCCACGCACCAGAAAATGACAAACCACATTATTTCAGTCCAGAGTTCTATCCCGCTACATTGACCGGAAGCCCTACTCCTGGGAAGAACCGTCCATTCCCGAGGTACCTCGAACCATCACTTGTAAGAACATTTCATACCACTGATAGATCACGGCCTGATGTTCTTGTATAGCCTCTTAACAAACGTTGGTTACTTCGTGTACATGCAGCGTCTCTCCACTAACAGACTCCTAAGACAATCCTCGCCCGTGCACCTTTTTCTACCTCTCTAAATGCAAACAGGGAGATAAGTGCACCTACGGGCACAACTATCATTTGTCCCCAGAAAACCTTGCCGAACTTCGAGCAAATTCCAAAAAGTCACCCTGTCCAATGGTAAACAAAAGTACGTGTCAATTATTGAGTCCTGTCTCAGTCCACCGATGAAATGATCCTAGATCAACCTTGTCCACATGGACAGTCATGCCCGTCGGGACATCTCTGTCCAAAGGGTGCGAAATGCCCCTACAAGAAATCGGGAAAATGCAAATTTAACGGACGTAAGTCTGTTCTACTCCACGGGACTATTCTTGACTTACATTCGAATAGGAACTATGCATATAGGTCCTCCCGATATGGTCGAGAGACACGACCAGTCAATGAGTCAGGGGAGTGGAACTGTGAGCAGAGCAAGTTCGCCTTCCACGTCATGGGATCCAAGCGGCCCAAGTTCGGTCGCCTCTCCTCCGAATCAGTGGGCTTTTTTGATGTCCTGATCTTGCCTCACCCGAAGACTGGGCACGGCCCGCCACATTCGTTGATGCGGAGAACATGGTCGACAGTGAATATACATTCCAATCAACTCACGGACGACCAACATGCGATCACACGCTCCATCACATTTACCATTACTCACGCCAAACATTTTCGAACGAGATGATGAAACCAAGGCCCTTCTAAGTTCTCTCATTGTATCTAGTCGTCATGCTTATCATCGGAACTCTGTCTCTGCTGTACATATTCTATCCAACCACTGCTTTCACAATCTCGCGAGATGCTCAGGCTTGTTCATGGTTCTGAGAACCAGCAAAGAGATGGTCATAGGCAAGCAGCAGCTGGGATCGAAAAGACCACCGAAGTCAATGTCAGGGCTGTCGAAGGAATACGGTACAGGTCGACTGTCTGATGGTAGCTAGTGCACATATGTGGCACTATTCGAAGCTTGAAGCGTCGAGCGTATGGCGTCGTGAATAGGTCAAGTGAAGTCATCCTGAGCTGCCAGTAGCGCTATAGACAGTAGAGCTGTGAATATGAAGCACTTCGTGAGAGAGCCAAGCCAAGCCAAACTGGGTAAATATTCACGGAAACAAGCACTGGCTCAAGGTTTGTTTCAGCTGTGCAATCCATGAAACTTTGTTCCTTTTCCCTCTCACTTTGAAAGTCTCGAAGACTTTGATCACCCTCTTTTTGTGAAATGCGCTCATTTTATTGCCCATCTCTCGTTCTCTGCGCTTTCTTGTTGTCGTGCTATCAAGTTCATGCTTTGCATTCACTTGGAAATGAGCAATCTTGGACTCGCCATCGACGCAGCGCCGACCTGTACAACGCGTCGGATACCAAACTCAAAAGGGACGCAAATGCGGCCTTCACTTACTTCGTTGATGGACAGTAAGTTCACCGGATCGCTTACAGCAATACACATTTCACCTGAGGGATTGTTCAGAGGTGCATGCGGTGTTACCAATGGGCCAAATGACTTTGTGAGTGCCATTGATATTCCCCTCTGTCATACGAATCACTCATTAAATACGCCTGCTCAGATTGTTGCCTTGAACTCGGCTGTGAGTGGCTTAGGAGTCTACATTTTGCAGATCAGGCTGACCAGGGTTTCGACAGGAATACGACGGTGGTGCTCACTGCTTTGAAATGATCACCATCACCATCAATGGAAAAACAACTCAGGCTCAAATAACTGACGAGGCAAGTTGGTGGATATGGTGGACCAGACTTGTGCTAACGCATACTGCTCACGACAGTGTCCTGGCTGCGCACCAGGTGGCCTCGACTTCAGTCAAGGTTTATTCCAGTACTTCGCGCCGGTCAGCGAGGGCGAGCTGTACGGGTCCTGGTATTACAACAGTGATAAGCCCACATCGACCTCGACCCCGCCCCCCCCAGCAACGACCACGAGCTACTTTCATACTTCGACTCCGCCCCCCACAACTACAACCACGACCACGACCACTTCGTCTTCTTCTTTGTCATCAACTTCGACATCCTCAGCCACAACCTCGACACCGTCTTCCAGTTCACCTTTGTCTCCTGTTCCAACATTTACGCCTCAGGATCCACAAATACTGGTTCAGATTGATGTTGCACTGATAGAGTTTGGATCACTACTTCAGGCATCCCTCTGGTTATAAAATATCGATGGTTGTTAATATTTTCGGAGTAGGACAGTCACGGCATTTCCTGCGAATTTTTGTCGCTGACAGTGATGTTTAATATTGTCAACTCTGTAGCCTCCAGTACACTCAAAAACACATGGATCATTCTTGGGTAATGGCGGCCTGAACGATTCGCAAGAACATGTCACTTGCTTTGTCATTTGCTTGCTTCCTCCTTCCAGCCTTCCAGAGGTAGTACAGCCCCTTGATACTGTCCGTCAGTGCCCTGTCTTCCGTGTCATCAACGATGGCGTGACGGGCGTTGGAAAGCGGAAATCCGTTGAGTTTTACTGCTACAGGTGAAACGAGTGTAGCAATTTGTTCCCCGTTGGGTGGTGGCGGTGTCAATAGAACAGAATCTGCCACCGTCATTTCTGGTGAAGAAATCTCCGGGCTGACTGTTGAAGATAGCTCCGTTGGATGTGGCTCGTCTGAAACTGGATATGCGTCACTCCTGGGAGATATTATGCTGAGAAGGTGCGCTAGCGTGTTCGGAGATGGGGGACCGAGCTTAGAAACAGGGGAGCGGGAGTGGATGGCGTCGGCAGGGATGGCGATTGGATTGGATTGTGATGGGAACGGGAAACCTACTTCATGGTCATTGGAAGTAACAGGTCGTAGCTTGCGATTATTTGGTAGCGGGGATGGTATCGTGGAATCTGCGGAACCTGGAGGTGGGTTAACCAAGGTAAAGGTAAAGAGGTATTGCGGAAGAGAAACCTTGTACAGCAGCATATTGTTCCCAGTATGCATCCTCTCCCTCGACAGGTGCAGACGCCGTTGCGCCTCTTAGCGGTAAAGGGGAGTTCAGACCATCCCCTGCTGCACCATAAGCATCCCAATAGGGGTCGTCATCGATGTGATCGGCTTCAGCAACAAAATGCGAAGGCCGATCAAGCTCCGCTTCCGGTGGGGAATTGTTGGATACCGCTTCTTGCAGAGTAGGAAACGAGGATGCAGGGAATGGCATCAACTGGAGGTCGTGATACTTCCAACCGTCCACTTCATCCCACTGGAAGAGCATGCGCAAACCCTCTTCCCTGGAGAATATATGGACATGTGCAAAGGTAGACTCGGCATCTGATGTATAGCGTGTAGGGTAGTTGCGTGTTTGGTCTTCATCAGACGCGGCGATGGAGTGGTCGAGGAGCTCCATGATTCTGGCGTTGTTTGGCGACGGCCAGCATAGATACTCGATGACATTGTCTGGTGATATCTGGAGATAGTGGTGTCTCTGACGGAGTGGAGTTGAGATGAGATGAGGTGGAAGAGCCCCAGTGATCTGAGAAGGAGGGGAAATGTACTGGATAACGAGCTTGACGGTGTGAGGTTGAATGGGCAACATGAGGATATGTTGATGGGTATGGCCAAGTGACGGTAGTCGAGAAGGAAAAACTGATACATTTCTGCTAACTTTACAACAACAAGCCTTTTCACATGTAATAGCCATATGAGCGAGTGTACAGGTCACGCGTCTGACCCCCCCGATATGGTTTGTGTCAACCCCCCACGAGGCTCGTCATTTTATCCACTCTCACACACTCACAGGCCTTTCTTGTTGCCGCTGCCCGAGCTTGGTGGTGTCCCCGTCGTCCAGTCGCTGTCCTTCCTACCAACCTCTTGTCCGTACACAAAAGAACATACACATCGCTCAGATGCGACCGTCGGTCTTGTTCGCTTTCTTGGCATTGCCAGCCCTCTCACTTGCCCAGGTCCGCCTTCTCCTCTACCTTGCAGTTTCCAACCCATGCTAACACCATATTTTCGTCGTCAGTCTACGTGAGTATCTACTTCTCGGCAAGTCCAGGTGGCCAGGTGCTAACCGTGGAATAGCACTACCTCGCAAACCGCAGTCATCACCGCTTCCCCTTCAGCCAGTCCATCAGGGTCCACTTCGGGAAACGCATCTGCCATTGGGTCAGGCAGCATCTCAGGGTCGGCAAGTGCCTCTGGTAGCTCTAGTGGAAATGCAACTAGCACTTCCGTCGCCCCGAGCATTCTACCAACTGCCGCCACTTCTGTTCCAGGCGCAAATGGTGGCGGGCCAAATGGCGGTGCTCCAAGTCCAGGAGCATCAGCGTCGGGTGGCATATATGGCCCGCCGGATGGCTACATTGCTCGTGCGGAGGCTCTTCGGAGCGCTGCCGTGCTCGGCTTGGTTGGGTTTATCGTTGGAGGGGTTTTGACTTTTCTGTGATGGAAGTTCGGTTATGGACTTCAATGACTTTATCATGCTATAGATCCCCGGGCTTCACGCGCTGTCTATACTACAGCCTAACCGGTTCGTGGTAGACTGTCTCGACTTCTAGTTCTTGAACGGACCGTACCTAAGCTTAGCACTTGCACGTATTTACGCATCCACCGCATGCTTTTCACTCATTGGCATTTTATCCTTTATCTTAATGGACTTTTCTGCGGGAGCTACTGTTCAATCCAGTGATGTACCTTGTTCAATATTTGCTGTACTTGCTGTCGGATGACATGGACATGTGGCATGCCGTACTGCTCATCCGCTCACCTAACTTTTGCACACCCACGGTCCACTTAGCTTGAAACTTGAAACTGTGAAGTTTGTCTTCGATGTCACTATTCGACAACGACACTATCCTGTACAATACATCACGTCCAAGATACACCAGCCTACGAAAGTTCGTGTTTATTCTATTAGAGTAGCTGTTACAACCACCGGCATTTCAATAGCATTGGAATGTCAACACACCCCATATATGATATAGCCCGAGTCTCACAATCCCTCTTCCCCTCAGTCCGTTACACTGTACGACTGAGGGGTAAGTCTGTTCGTTTATGTACCTAATAGCACGCTGACACATGTCTAGTCTGACGCTATGTTTAGGTACATAATGCTCAGTCCGTTACGCTGTATACGACTGAGGGTCTGACGCTACGTTTAGTTCCAACATATTCCACTACCATACACCATCATGCTCTTCCGTACCAGCAACCACATCATACATAGAAGCTAGATTGCTGTTTGCATGACAATGTCAGTTAATTTTATTCCCTACTCATACTAATCTGCGAGATTCACTCACGTAGCTCCGCTTGCTCGCCCGCAACCACATACAAGTCGCTAGCAGAGTGAGCACACACAATCCAAACTCCACCCATCCCAACGCCTCTACAGTAAGAGTTTCCCTGCATCTGGAGACGCTGCTTAGATCCTGGGGCTGATAGCATGGCGAGTTCGGGTCGACGAACCCAGACGAATCAGATATCCAGTTGCAGTCGCCTCCTGTCCTCGTGCTGTACATCATACCCGCAGCAGCTCCCTATTGAACATCAACAACAGATGCACCAGCAATCTTGCAAAGCAGTTTATACACTTACCCATAGTGTTGTTGTGATGAAGAGCCAGATCATGGAGCTTGCTATGCTGGCGAGGAAATGCACAGCGCCGTCCACTATCCACAGTAGGTAGGCGGTCCCGAACATGGTCGTCCAGACAGCATTGAACTCGAATAGAATCAACCTATGCAGGACAGTTACCAAACAGTGTAACAACTCTCTAAATTAGCACCCACAGGGAATGATAACGGGCACTAGGCCAATTATGGTTTTCGTTGCCAGCGCTGATCAGGAAGGCCGTGAGCCCAAGTTCTGCCATCGCACAGATCGTTACGAGGACGAAAAGGAATGGATGATAATGTGTCCTGATGTAAGGCATTTGTCGAAGATACGTATGAAGAAAAATCAGAGCAAGTGGATGGAAATGGCTGCGAAGAAAAGAAAAAGCGAGCAACGGGTGCCAGTCTTGAAGGTTCCAAACGTTGCGGTGCGGTGCATTGGTAGCATGCAACTACAGGCCACGCGAGAAACACGAGGCAGTATACTGAAGACCATCGGCCGTTAAGAAGACATTCACCCTCATGTGGTTGAGGGTGCGTGGCACAGACTCCCTTCACATCAGACGTCGAATCTAAACGAGTCATCGCGACACGTGTTGTCGCCGTGTACGAAGTTTAGCGATACGCGGCGCCAAATTTAATCAAGGTGGGCCATCACAATTGATTGCGATGAACTTGCCACAAGCCACATTGGGTGTGGGTAGATGAGTTAGATCGCCGTCGTGTGATGGCACAGTTTAGTGACATGATCTCGTCGCCTATTACATGGTTAGAGCAAGTTTCGCCAGGCTTAACGCTCCTTGTCTTGTCTTGTTCCCTGATAGATCGAATGTGAGATTAACCCACAGCCAAATATACCTCACTCACCCCCTATAAACCCTGATGCATGCACAAAAACACAACCGTCAATTCCACTGATTCCAGATAGTTCGTCATCCCGCAGGCCTCTCCATGTGTCCGGAAGCGCCTTACGGCTTTCAAAGCTGCTAGGGGAGATGGCCACAGCTTGAATGCGCCAGTCCCCGCTGGTTTCGTCAGGGTACAGGACATATATAGAAAGAACGTCATCAGTGCTCCGCTGTTCCACCTCGAGCTCAAAGAGATGCTCCTGTGCCATGCGTTCAACCCAAATTAATTGATTGGAAGCAGTGAGTAAACCTACCTTCCAAGGTGCGAACTGCTCAAAAAGGAGAATCTTACCGCTTGGATCTACATTGTAACGTGTGGAGAGAGCCGAAAGCACTATGTCTCGGGCAGGTAACCATGCATCTGCATAATACATCAATCTACCAAGGAACTCTTCCCCGGTGAGTTGCGAGGCTTTGGCGAAGAGTGACTGGCGAATAGGTAAAGACTGAACAGTATTTATACCGCGCACATCCACGTACATCAACGGTCTGGGCATCTGCAGGTTCATTCCATGATGGGTTGAGCCAACTGACCCTGTTCGAGAGATCGGTCCGATTGCAGTATTTCGGCGGATCTGGAGAAGAATACTGTGAAACACCATTGTCTACGGCATCGATCGCCTCGATGAACTCCTGCACGCCGAGGATGAGTCATCGAGTGGAGAGCAGTTTGAAAAAATAAATTCACCTTGTATACTTTCAGCCAAAGTTGATGAACTTTTTCGGATTCTGCACCGGTTTTACTGGCAATGATTTCTTTTCCAAAATGTCTGTTCCGTTATTCGGTCACTCGGTAGTATCGCAAGGACGATCGCGATCAACAGACTTGTATATGAGACCAGCGGACGACAGTTTTGTCGTGAATCCGTAGCCAAATACTTCTTGGAAACCCCGCTGGTGGTGATCAAAACGCTGCCTGCTTTCGTCGTATACTGCGCCAACATCGACGACGATGTCGCATGTATCCAACACAACGGTGTCCCTGCTGCGTTTCACTTCTGTGGTAATCTTTGGAAATGAGAAAGTGGAAGATCCCCTTGCATGCGCACCTGCACCACGATAGGTTCCCGTGAGGCGCAAAAGAAAAACGGCCAGTGCTTCGTCACAGTGAAAAGTGCCATTGTGCGTTCCAATCGTCTGCATGTGATCGATTGGTCAATGAGATGCGCTGCAGGAATATGACACTCCTACGAGCCTTGACGTCCATCTTTTGCTTTTTCGCGATGGGCTCAGCTTCGGACATGTATGACCTGCACCAACTAAGTCGACAAGGCTGGCGAAACCGATGAGTTCGAATGCGGGTGCAACAACTCAGCATGTAACACAAGAAACAGATTAGTGACATACCATTTTAGGGTGAGAATAGTACAACTTGTGACACTGTGACAACACTATTACATATGGATTATTGAACTGTTACAGGTACAGCCACCCTACAGCAATGCTCCTATGCTGTGCTCGTGCCTCGCACAGAATGTAGTCTGTACACAAGAGGACATGTCGGGCCATCCATTTGCTTATTCATCTGTCTGACGCCCCTCTCCTAAGACTAGCCGTAACCCGTTGTGACTTCGTCACACAAAAAGGGGAGGGGCATGGCCATAAGCCCCACCTTTCTTTTTTTCTTTGACATCACATTTCAAATTTCAAATTTAGATTGAATCACACATGTTCAATGAGAATGACTTGCAAGCTTTTACATTTGGTTGATCAAACCTCTAAGTACTTCAGTAAATATAACATTTGTGGTTTTTGTGCTATTTTGATCTTGTGGAAAAATAACTTTGATTATGTAAATCTAATCCAACATGTTGGACACTTTGTCCTTGAGACTTGTTGATGGTCATCACAAAAGTGAGGTGTACAGGAAACTGGCGGCAGCAGAGCAGAACAGGAAACTCCTCTTTGTTTGCATCCAAGGACATCTGTGGAATCAATACAATGT
>KN825080.1:0-33449 GCA_000827395.1 Paxillus rubicundulus Ve08.2h10 | reverse complement strand
CTACAAAATTATTATGAATATCTTATCAATGAATGCAAAACTGAGTTTGGACTGAATAGCAAATGACAATGGTTGACATACTCTCAAAATGTCAGCCTAGAATTATATAGCCTCATCAGTGAACTGTCTTTCTTGTGTCAGAGGATCATTCAAGCATCTTTATGATGAAGATCTGATAATATCATATAAATATTTATCCTTCCACATCATATTTGATGTGTGTTTGTAAGATTCATCTGGTTATACCATCACTTCACTGTTTCCCTGATGTGGGGGCACTACTGACTACTAGAAGTGTGACCACCAGCTGCTAGAAGCAGAACCATTTGCCATCATTGAAATCATAGTCCACCATGTGCTCATGGTTGTCATTGGGAGAGTAGAAATAACAGAAAATTGTGACTGCCTCTAGCTGAGACCAGCCACCCCATGCAGCAAGCATACCTGGAGTCCAGTGCTGGTCACAAAGGTGATGTTGGCACCCACCTCGGTGGAAGGATTTAGTGCCATACATGGACCAGGACTTGTATCCAAGGCCTTGCAGGTCAGCAGCCAGGGAGAAGGTCATCATGGGGGTAGTCTGGTCCCAAACCAATCACAATGCAACCCTGAGTCAGCAGCAGATCATCATGGATGACATCAAGGCAGACTCACAATGGCTTTTCCCATGACTGCACCATAGTTGTTCACCTGTAGGAACAGGGGCCCAGTTTTGGGAAGGGTCCTACCATAAACTTGGGCCAGGTGGATCAGTGCATGCTTGGGACAGATCCTTGGATCCAGGTCATTGGCTCACAGGCACCAAAGGTGAGCGATGCCAGTCTGTGCATTCTTCCTGGTATCCATAGTGACATCAAAGTATCTCCCTGGAGCATCAGCAAGTGTCAGCAAGCCAGAAAGAGGGCATCAAAGAGGGCAGACATACTCTCTCCAGGAATTGCATCAATGTTTTCAAATGCAAGACTGAGAGCCTCATCAATGCACAGGACCATCATCCATGTGAACAAATACATGGTCTGTAAAAGTACAGGTCAGGGGCTCAGTTTGTCAAGGCCATAGGACCACCCTTACATAGTGCACAATCCCCTGGCATCTCTCACCCTCAGGCATGTCTCAGCCAATACAGTGGTGATAGAGCTGGTAGATGTCATCAAGCATCAGTGCACGTGCAGACTGAGAGACCTCGCCTGACTTGGACTTCATCTTCTTGAGGCCAAGCATGAACTCTGAGACAATGCAGGCACAGATTGGGAGACCTGAGCTGAGCATGGACAGTGAGGAACAGAGGAGAGCATGACAAGTAATGGCACACCACTTACCACTGACCTATGGCTTCATCAATGACCCACTCATCCATCCTCTCCTGTGGGCGAAGGGTGTGGAACCACAGAGTGAGAGCAGCACAGGTGGAGATGGTGGTGGTGTATTTCTGCCCCTCATATCCATCTGACTTTGGGCCATACTTGTGCATGATGAAGAGCTGGATGTCATATGGAGTTTGCCTGGTGATGACCTTTGGATCCCATCTGGCTGTGTGCTTGAGATGGAAGGTGAGAAATGCTTTGATGATTCTACAGACACCTTCAGGCCTCTGCTTAGAGTACACTGGCATGCAAAGTGCCACACACCTGACATGCTTATCTCATGTCTGATCAGTGATGCTCACCCTCGCAATCCTGGCCACATGCTGAGCCATCTCTGACTGATCATCATCTGGATAGTCCTCCATGCAGTTTCCAATGAAGATATCCAGCATGGCCTCATCATCAGCATCCTCAAGGAGGTCCAGCTTGATCATCTCCCCTGTTATCTGAGGTGATGTATGGCCTAGTTTAGACAGGAGGTCAGCCCCAACAAGCACTCACAGTACTCACTTCCTCTTCTGACACTGGCATTGACAGACCCAAGGCTGAAGACTTGTTGACCATGGTTAGAGCTTGATGTAGTGAGAGTGGTGGTGGTCTGGATGCAGGATGTGGTATTCAAGTTGGAGGGTGGCTCTTGAGTGTCAGTTGCTTGGTCATGATTGTCACAAGGTACATACATTCTCGTGCTACAACAAGTAGTATCAAAAGGTGGACCTAATGTCCACCAACATGTTTACTACTACCCACTGACTGAAAACTTGAGGTGGGACAATGCCTGACTACACCCACACATGATCTACAGTTGCAGGAGTGAGTTGGGTGCAGAGTAGGTGAACCAGACACTTGCCTTACTGAGTCAACATGGCCACAGCAGGCAGCAAGCATGGGTAGGTGGCTGATATGGGTGGTGTGAGTGGGCAAGCATGGGGGTAAGCATGGGGTAAGTGAACTGGACTCTTACCACACAGAGTCACCATAACGCTTACCAGACAGAGTCACCATGAACTCCAGATGGGTGGGTGATGAGCCTGGGCGGGTGGCTGGTGATGTCGATGGAGTGGCAGTGAAGGTGTGGTGGTGGTACCCACTCTGTAGCATGAGGGGTGGGTAAGCAGGGTGAGTGAACTGGACACTTACCATATGACATTGCTGTGACCACAGACAGGCAGGTGACAAGCCTGGGACGGGTGGCTGGCGATGTTGACGGAACAGCACCCAAGGTGTGGTGGTACCCACTCCATGGTGTGAGGAGTGGGTGAGCATGGGTGAATGGGACCGTACGAAGTCGCCGTGACTCCAGACGGGCAGGTGGAAGGAGGAAGAAGGGTGGGTGGGTGAAAAGAGATGACAGAGGCAGTCTTTTATTGTCTTTTTTGGCCGAGTTGGCCACGTGGGAATTTATGAGTCAAAACATGCTCCCATCTTCTCTCTGTTGTAGCACCTCAACGCCTCACTGGAATTCGACGCCAATAGTACCATTCAACTAGGAACAGCCTACAGATTGCATTCTGGAATTTCACGGTACTGGGATTCCCTGCCAATGTCAGTATCTTGTCTTTCTCTGCATATTATGCTTGATTCTGCATTCCAGGCATGCTGCGAGGACATCAGATCTCGACCAAGATGCAATGGGCCGTTATACGCCTCTCAAAATTGCTTGATTTCAAGTGAACTGCTATGGTACTTGATCTGTCCAACTGATCTGTCAGATGCATTGTTTCATACTTCAATGCCCACAGAACAGTACCAAATCCAGGGGAAAATGTGGTTCCAAAGGAACGACAAGGGAATCAACATCTACATGGTGTCAATGTTGAGGTATGATCATATCTTGTATTGCTGTGATGTGATGTGCTGATCTATGCACCATTACAGTTCTTGCTAGGTACAATTACCAAGACACCTGATCTTTACTTGGACAAACTTCAAGAGATGCTTGCTGTATCATGTGGCTGTATGGTTTTGTGTGCTACAATCTGGTGCACACTTCATAGAGCGGGCTTTACCATGAAGAAAGTAGGTATTTATTTTCCTCTTGATCTTCTCTTTCTTATTTGTTTCAGGTCACATGTGTTGCTGTAGAACAATCAGCCCAGAAACGACTAGAGTACTTCACAAGGATTGGTCAGTATGGTCCACAACAACTTGCCTTTGTGGACGAGAGCTCCATTGATTGTCGCACAACATACCATGGTTGTGCCTTGTCTATCCAAGGAACCAAAGCACAATGCAAAGTGTTCTTTGTTCATGGTCAATGGTATAGTACTCCCAACTCATTGCTTTATTTGATCGTTGCTGATGTTTATTTAGCTATTCTGTTCTCCCTGCACTCTCTCTCAATGGTGGTATCATCCACTGCAAAATTGTTGAGGGATCATTTTGTACAGAAACATTCTCACAGTTTATCAAGGGTTTGCTTGATGAAATGCAACCTTATCCCACCCGAATCCTGACATTCAGGAAATGATTGAATCCAGGTATGTTTTTTTTGATTTGATTTACCACTGTCAAAAGCACATGACATATACACATCTAGAGGGGTGTGGTGTGAATTCCTACTGCCGTACTCCCCCAATTTCAATCTGATCAAACTGGCATTTTCTGTGATGAAGTATCATCTTCGCTGCAATGGTGCTTATACTTGCATGGCTATGACAGAGCTTACAGAAGATGAGGTACATGCAATGCTCCTTAGGGCTCTCTATACAATTACTCCCTAGGATTCATTTGGGTGGTTCAGGCATTGTGGCTACATATAGATACTCTGTTGTAGTGCTTACTAGTAATGTCCAATTGCGTGATATCTGTTCAATTATATCACAACAAGGGTGACTATGTATGCTACCACAGTGACATGTGCAATCATGACACATAAACCACACTGCCTGGATCTCCATTCAGCAAAGCCCACAAGGACTCAAGTATAAGAACTCCAAGAGCCAATGTGTCCATTCCTTCAGGCTGGAATGCACCATCATGGCCGCAGGCTCAAAGAAGCGCAAAAAACCCTCTGACAGCATCAACAATGCAGCTGTCACTCAAGGTAAGTATATGTTATCACCAACTTATATCTAGTAACTGATATATTTGATTTGTTCAGGTTCAAAAGCAAAATGGCTTGGTGCATGCACCAAGTGTAAGCTTGCCAAGGCCCGTTGTGAGCTCAATGATGGGGCTAGTGCCTGCACAAGATGCACCAGGATGGGGCTCCCTGATGATTGCGTACATCAAGAAAGCTTGACTTGTCCTGCAACACGCACCAGCTGCTCACCCACGGACCCCCTTGCTCTACCCCCTGTGCCTCAAAGATGAGCCAATTCGGCTGTTCCTACCTCCCGAAAACCCTCCTCAGAGTCATCATGCAAACGTGTGAAGTCTGATGCCAAGATTGCACTGCCAATGACTCAGTCTCAGATGAGGTGGCAGTGTTCTACCTCACAGGAACCTATGGCAGTCACCCAGACCTCAGAATCTGGTAGCCCCACCTTGTACTCCATCCCTGAAGTTGATGACAGCGACATCATAATGTTTGATCCTTACAATCCTCCACTCAACAACTTCTTGTTCATGGACCCCCAGGAAGGTGCAAGGAATTTCTCAGTGCACTTGGTGACTCTGGTGTGACATTCTCTAAGCCTGAAGATGAGAGCAAGGACTACAGCCAAGAACTCGATGCTGTTTCATCTACAACACATGGTGACGTGGGCTCTGCCGAGTCTGACTCAAGTGGGACAGACAATGCATTCCTTCATAGTAGCCTGCCACCTCCACAGCCAGCAGTGAAGAAGAAAGGAAAGGACGAATCTACCACCACACACAGGGGAGGGGCTGGTGCACAAGCACACCCTGTGCAAAGTACCTATGATCCTCAGACCTGTTGTAAGTATCATTTTTCATCAACTATTGTACTTCTTTGCTAACAATTACCAGCTTTTGTCATCCCATGCGTCATTTGTAAACCAAATGGCACAAACTCCCCCTTTGACATCGAGTCCAAGATTACTTATGAAGAGCTTTGTGATTTAGTAGCTTTGAAACTCAAGTGCTACAGCCCTGCTCTCAAACTTCAATATCACCTGGATTTGAACAATGCAAAGCATGCCGCAACATCCATTCAATCAAAGCAAGAACTGACACTGTTCATGGTGAGAATGTGCCCGATGCTTGTACCACCATGTCTTGCAAATGGAAAGCCATCTGCTCGTCCACTCAAGAATGTCCTAGTGCATTTCGAAGACAGCAACAAACTAGAATCAGCTGATCCCCCCAATGCACACAACTCAAAATCGGGTAATTGAACAGTAAGTCTGTTTCTCAGATTGTAAACCTGTACTGACATGTCCCCCCACTGCTAGGCTACTAAGGCTTCAACATCAGGATCCAAACAGGTGTCGTCATCAGGAACTCAAGCAGTGGAAGCAGGCCCAACACTTCTTCAGGAAAACGTTGAACAAATTCAGAAAAAATACACTTGCAAAGTCCACACCAAGTCATCTGAGTTGCCTGTCTACTGTTTCCCAGGTCCAAATGAAACCTGTTTGGTGTTGACTCATAGTCAGATATCATTCTGGGCTCATGAGATCATACATTGTATGATGTTTGCTATGACCGTTCATTACTGAGGGTCTATTTTTAGATGAATGGCATTGGAACAGTCGACAACAAACCCACAACATTGTATCTTCATACTGTGAGGCCATGCACCCAAACCCAGTCTTCTGCAGTTGCTGGATCAGACCATTCACTTCCAATGTTCAATCATCTTGGGGGATATCCCTATCCACCAGCCCCTCCTCAGGTCATCGTCTTACCATCGGTGCCATGGGGAGGTGCACTCCAAGGGCCAGGAAGCTATCCAGGGACTCAAGGGGGAAGTGGATACTTCCATCCACCTATTGCTCAGCCTGGCAACACGGCCAATGCCAACATGCTGGTAGCACCTGTCAATCTTGATTCGTCCTCTAGTGCACCCAATTCCAGCCACTCCACATCTCCCGCTTTCTCTAACGCAACGACTCATGCTGACTCAATGTCTCTATTATCAATTGATGACATACCCTTGGCTCAAGTCACTTGATGATCACAAGGAGCGGGGTAAATATGGGATCAGGTTTGTTCAGTTTTCCAGTATCTTTGAACAGGAAGGTTTCCTTCGCCTCTTGCAGCTGTCTGGTGAATTCATATCACAGAATGAGCTTCAGGAGATGCTCAAGGTTCCCCGTGGTACCACTCTCCTTATCCAAAGCAAGACTTATGAAAGTTGGCATTGGAAGTGATCAGAGACATCCCTGCTTTATGATTAGAGTATTCAATGTTCGTTTCTGCACCAATATATGTTGATTTTCCATCCCACTGATCTAACAATGTTCTCCCACTGGAAATGCCAGCAGTGTAAAATTCCAGAATTTCAAAACTCATATTTTCGTATCCAGACTTCACAGATCATATTCTACATGATCATTGGAGCTCAACACTCAATTTTTTTTGTGAATTCCGTGCAGCGCTTGACGTGCTATGGTTGAGCGAAGTTGGCAGGTGGATTTGAGGTGAAAATTCCCACGTGGCCAACTCAGCCGAAAAAGACAATGATAGGCCAGGAACACTTACCTCGCTTGGATGCGTGTCCCATGAAGCTGCAGAGCAGGTTTGATTCATGGGACACGAGACAAAGGGGACGCTCTGCCAAAAAAACGCGTGTCCCATGAAAGAGCAGATCGTTTTTTTTTCATGTGACACGACGGGAGGTGCCGAGTGGTAGGTGAGGCGGACGGAGCCAATACATTGACTCACCATGGAATATTCCTGAGGGAAAAAACGGCCAGGTTAGGGCAGTCAACGTACGCCACGCCAGACTATGACTCACTAGCCGGACGGGCCAGGGCCACGTCGCTCCCAACTCCCTCCCTGTGCACTCTCCAGCGGTCGTCCCTGTGCCGAGAGTCCCGTTCGGGTAGTGGCCCGTGTCCCAACGCGAAGTAAAGGTTGCATCACCCATGCATTACTATGCACGTTACTAACCTACTACAGTGTAGCTCATAATGCATCACACTGTGCCCTAAAACCTTAGCTATTCAATGCATCATCATGACACCATAGCCTGAACACTGGGATGATAACTACCACAGCTTTTTGCAGTACTGTTATGGTATAGCCTGGCATATGAAGGCTACAGGAAATTCTCGCTATCGAAAAAGCGCTGTGCAAAGGATTCCATGTCTATGGGTAGCACTTGATGGCTCAGATGTGCCAACAGTAGCCTTGGTAGGACATGTAGAAGAAGATATTGGCTTACAGTTATTCTTCGACACGCCACCTCAGCCTGCATGATGGTATCTTGGTTATTCTACAGCGTCGGCTTCCCTCAAGCTTCAAGGCCTCGCAAGCCTCACCTACCTTGGACGGTGACTCGTAGGCTGCATCAGCTCCAGCGTGCAGAGACGGCAGGAATCATGACTCAGGACGAACCCTCGAAAGCATCGAGGCACTCATCGAGCAGACTCTTTTGGTATAGCTCAGGGATCTGCCTTTTTCGTGAGTGAGTCTACCAATCACAACTCTGCAATGCACGGCAAAAGAATCCTCAAACGTCAACGTAAAGGGACCCTGTCTCTGATGAAGTCCCTACCCCGTTCACACAACGCGTTACCCCTAGCTCCTCTTGCATTACTGCAAGTGCACCAGCTGGACCTACGGTGCCTTGAAGTTACTCAATGCCCTGAACCAAACCGAGCGATTTCGGCCCCACAGTAATGGGCTATTACTAGACCCTCAGACATTGAGGCCTCATTCGATTTGGGGGTGGGCCGATGAGATCATAGATGGACCCCTACGCGCGATCAGCTCAACAAGCGCTGGCCTCGTGTACAAAAGTAAAGCGACTGCCAAAATGGTGTTCTACTTCTGTCCTCGACACCTTCGAGACGCTAAAGTGACAACCACCTCGACCCTTTCTTCACAATCATAGCTATGGGCGGTCGGCGCAGGGTAGGTCACCGCATTTTTTTCACTCGATCAGTCACCATTTGATGCCCTATGTCAATCTACCTAGTCAACGTTGGCAAAGTCCGAAAATGGCGAGCGATCCTACTCACTTTTTCGCTGTTCCAAAGCCCCATCACGGTCTCAGTCTGGGACGATGATGACGTCTCCACCACATTCTTTCCGCCAGACCAGTACCGGTGTTACTGAGAAGACTGTAACCAACTTGAACGCTAGGTTCACGGATGACCCTGAGGATGCAACCCACGCTGGCGGTTGTTGCGCTTGCCGTCTGTGGTAGCAGTAGCCTGCATGTTGCCAAGACAGGCGGGCCGGTAGGTGCCATATATTTGTGGTGGAGTTAGACATACGATAGGCTGATTGCGCAGTCGCCGGGATCATCTTCTCCGATTGGCCGTCGTTACAATAACCTCAACCTGTTGCTTCATGAGTGTGTTTCTTTATGGACTGGTTTACTCTGGTGTACTTGGGAATTCATGCAACACAGCTTGCATTGCCGTGGAGTAAGTCATCCTTAGTATCTGCTGCCCGGCTTCCTTGAATAAATTAGGTTGTCTTTGCCGATCTGGCAGGTATATTTTCAGATTTTGTAGGGCATGGGTGATGGTGTCGGATACCCCCATGTTCGCAGTATCACAGCACCGAGGAGGACTGGAAAGATTATTTATGGAAACGCTGATGTGTTGAGCACGTTTTTCCTAAAACATGAGCAGCTATTGAGCAGCTACTAATCTTCTTTGAAAATTTCTGGGCACAGTGCCTGCCCACTATTCAGCAACTCAGAATGTTCACAGTTATGCCAGTGGTAAACCTTTTTTTTTTCTTATCGTGACCCATTCACTGCTAACTCCGATGAATTCATGGATGCGAGACGACGTAAGCTTCGGCATCGATTGTCGTTGCTTCCTCGCTGCCCCCCGCCCCAATTGCCTTGCGGCAGAGTGACAAACTCCATCAGGAAAGGAGGGTATAGGCTGCATATATAAGTTTCCTTGCTTCCCAGAGGAAGGCCCAGCTCACAGCCAATCAACCCCATCTCCTTAGCTCCTCCCTGCTGTCCAGGCACGTGTTATCACGACGAGCGTCTTGTTCTTTTGCAATTATGAGTACCAGTACCAAAGCCCCTCGACGCGTACGAACCTTTCTTTCCTGTTAGATCAATGACCAACTTTTGGAACTCCCAGGTCCCTTCCCCCCGTTTGCGGAGATCGTCGTACAGACTCTCCTTCGAATCTGACCTATCATCGGCTTCGTCAGACACATTCGACGAACCACCGAGGAAATGGTGGTCTCATTGCTGTTGTGGCCTTTGCTTCAAGTGCTGGTGATATATGGTTGGTCGCCTTACTATCTCCCTTCAAAGACCAGCTGGAGCCAATGGCAAATCTGTTAGCCAGTGTAGATAGGTACTGAAAGGCCACCATGCAGCCCAGTTCAACAACATGACATCGATGGATCATAATATCCAGGATATGATAGGGAGCACAAGGAGGCGTATAACGATAGTACCATACTTGCGTGTCCTGCAGCGTTAGATACATGGTCACACTACCATAAATTTAAGACGTATGATCGCCAGTCCGGATATACAACTTGCGCTCCACGGTCGATGTCGTACTGTGTAAATTCATGGAGGCAATGCGAGCTTTTGGCCGATGGTCGGGTCCTAACACAAGTATTCGACCCCACTCTCGTGGGGATGCCGCGCGCCGAGTTCTCCAAGGCGAGACTGGGCGAGCATCACAGACATTATCACCCGCTCAAGTCGGGTCAACATTCAAACCTCGGAGGTCAGATTCAGCGCAGCCAACAGGGTATGACCCCAAAGAGCCTGACAGACTTCAGGCGCTCTATAGTTGTACCCATATCCATAAATCTGGCCGGGCTCATCAGGCCTCAGGAGATCGTGTGATGAATATTAATCTTACTGGGCCAACGGATATCTGATCAGTTATGATTAACTATCGTTCCTAGACCCGAACTCCATTAATGTGGTGTGCCGCGGCTCGTCCTGAGGGGAATGGTCAGGGGTTAGCTCGCTCCTTGCTCCAACCAATTTTCGACCCCACATACTTTATATCTCGAGGATGGTGTCGTTGTATGTCTGAGTAAAACGTCGTCAGAGACTCGGCTGAGTGGCACCCAGCTTATCGTTAACTCCCTCTTGATCATGAGCGTTGACCCGACGTGTCAGCCCGCGGGAACTATACCATCATGAGAAGCATGTTTGCATGTCAATTACCGTCATTTTCAAATCCGACTTCGCCAGCTTGATGTATGTTTGGCGTCGTCTTCCCTGTTGTCGAGGCAATTGGAAACTCGATGGGGCAACTATGCTGTAACATATTCCGATGTACGCCACGGGACCGAATGTACAGATGCCGTAGTATAACGCAATTCCAACATTACCACTCCCCATCGAATCCAATGAACCCTAAGTGACGATATCAATCAGGCATCACGACACCATGAAGACCGCGCACGACTCACCAGTCAACAAGAACACCGGAAAGTACCTCTTCCTCTCCAACTGCGCACACCAGTTCCACGCGCTCGTCAGCCGCCCGTCAATACAGCTACCCGCATCGAAAAAGTTGTCCGCTCCAGAGCCGTCGAAACCGTGTCGGAAGAAGTCACTGAGGATCTCTCGTATGCAGTTATCTATAGAGCCGAATTCGTCTTCGATATAGGATTGTAATGCGGGTTTGTCTTTAAGACTGGGTATTTGTGAAAGAGTGTTGCATACTGGAAGGAGGATGCGGTAGATTTGAGAGTATTTGTCTACAGAGGGTCTTAGCGTTTCTGATGACGGCAGGAGAAGAGCCTAACTCACCAATGAACATCAGTGCATTTGGTACGTTGTGATCACCCATATGGATGGCAGACGAGCCGACCCAAGAGCCGACACTTTGTTGAGCACGATGTAGAATCGTGTGCATCATGCGCAATGTCTTTGGCGCAGCTTGAACGCGGTTCAAACCCTGACCCGTGTCCCGAAGTCGGTAAGAAATGCTTTCAGAGAGTAGGTCCTGTTCCGCTAGGGACCACAAACGGAACATGTCTGACGGAGCGCCATAAGCCCCAGACCAGGAAAATGAGACAAAACGACCCACCGTGCAAGATCTCCCGCCAAAGTGTGAGACTCTGCAGCACGTACGCGTACTGCTTTGCGTGGTCATGGCTGAGCCTTGCACCACCCTTTCCACTGCGAATCGCCAAGGTATAATTCGGGTCTTTCGGATGCGAATGATGGAAGTGCGTTTTTAGATAATGTATCATCCGCTCGCAAGGATCACGGTTCGTCCTCAGGAAAGCATGATTGTCTCCAATGCTGTACAGACATTGACGAACTTGCTCTTGGTTGAGACCCTCACGCTGATATCGTGTGGCTAGCGTCTCAATCGCACGCTCCTTGCTCTTAATGTCTTTCTGAACGTCACGTCGAGATCGGCCATCGGAGTAGATCTCTTTTGTCGCAATGGTGATCAGGTCGTCGCGAAGAAGTTCGAGCGCGTCGTGTTTCTCCAAGACGCTATACACGGTTTTGATGGGTTTTACACAGGAGAAGCTTAGCATGTCCTTGACTTCGGGCGATTGGCTGTCCTACGGGAGTGAACCTATCAACGACCGAGCGAACCACCGTAGGGAGCGCATACTCACCTGAACGAGATATATCAGCTTCCCATAGGTCGTGCGCATTTTGTCAGGATTCATGATTTTATGCCGACGCCCGAGCTCAAAGATCTGTTGGTAGAACCTTTCATTGCGCTGGAAATCACGATCTGTGAAGAGTTCTTGTCCCAGCTTGTAGTCCGCAGACAGCACAAGCCCAGACAAAATTGCACAGAGTTCGCGAATCTGATGGACTATGCGTTTTGCTTTTGAGAGGCCGAAGCCAAGGGTATCAATTTTGTCGGTATAGTCGGAGACTTGCAGAGCGGCATCGAGGAGACGGAGGTATTTGCGCTCGTGGATCGTCAGGCGGAGAGGGATGTATTTGGCCCGCTCGACGAACCATTCGCCAACATTGGCACCTACTGCTGGCTGAGCGCCGAGGAATACAATGGGTGGCGCTGTGGGGAGTCCCGCGGAGGTCCGGTCGAGCTCTGCATCAGAGTCTTCCTCCATGTCAACATCCTTGTCGGCCTGGACTGGTGTGAGAGGCAGACTGCAGACCGCAGAAATCATTGCACACCTCTTCTCCTTTGCTCTGTCCGTCAGTCCCCAAGGTGCCATTCTGCTCCTTCTCCACACTCGTGGTGGAAGTCCCAGCGATGGAAATCACGGAATGCTTCTTTCTGGAACCTTTCCTGTGTTGCGCGGCAAAGCAGACTTCACAGTAGTTATCCTCGCATTCTTTACACGATAGCTGTGCGGGCTGGTCTATCGCGTCAACGATCAATCAGACGATTGCCCAGCCCGAGATGTGTCCGAACATCGACTCACCCTCGCACTCTACACAAAAGCCTTCGGCTACTGGTCGATTAGCAGAGTCTTCGTCCCAGCCTTCGGCTGCCGTCGTCGGTGCGTCTAGCTCTTGTTGTTTGAGACCCGGATGTTCTAGTGTTTCGTGGTTGGCACCGAGGATGTTTTCAAGTGAGAAGGCACCGCTACTTTCAGCAGGCTGTTTGTCGTTCTCTGCGGACGCATTATTGGAATGTGTGTTATCCACCATCATTCTGACATCTATGAAGTATTTCTGGGAAACAGTGAGAAGGGTGGGAGCACTGCGAGGGAAAAAACCTCGGGTTGTACTGTAGTATACAACTTGGGTAGTACTACGATGTTACTACACACTTAGAACGCGTGTCTTCGCCTCAGCCGCATGTAGAGCGAAGAACACCGCCTCAATCACATAAAGTCGTGGTATAAATGACTCGTAACATCATGAGAGGATTTTATAGGAGGATTGCGCAAGAGTAATTATCTGAACTATGTATGTTACATGCGTGCGAGCCAGACCGCCAGATGGGACTGGACATGAGAAAGAGAAGTGAATCAAGCCTCGAGCTGTCATGACATTGTGTTCTTCCACTTGTCGCTTGAGACTTTCGTTTTCTGTTCCAGCCGTCGTCCTGTCCACTCCTCATCGCCAACCCGCTCCGCCCAGTCATCCTTCTCCCAGGCATCGAAATCCGCAGCACCATCATTGCCGTTGTCAACAGCCCGTGAACTGGGGTTTTGCTGGAAGCTCTTGCGTGAGGATGAGTTCTGGGACGGATCGGGAGAGTTGATAGCTGGTAGATGGGCTGGTTGAACCTCGAGCGGTGGAGGAGGCGACAATCTGTACTTGTGTCTAGATCTCGATGATGCACTGCTGCCTTGAGAGGATGAGCTGCCGACGCCATTGGGAGGATAATCATGCGCCGCTACTGAGGATTTCGAAAAAGCCATCGATGATGATGATGATGATGACGATGATGTAGATCCTAGTAGTTTTGTGTTATCACCCTCAGCACTACCGAGTGTCTTCAAATCGCCCTCAGACGTTATCTTAGTGAAGGACGGCTGTGGCATATTTTCAATGTCTTGTGGGGAAATGTCGTCGTCATCATCTGGCCCAGACGCAAACAGTGGTTCGCGGTCTTGAAAATCGGAATTTCTAGGCGAGTTAGAACGGACGGCAGATGGGTTTGTGGATGCTTTAACGATAGAGTCGATGAGCCAGAACTGAAGAACGTTCATTATGATAGGGAATATGCCCATGACGCTGCAAACAACGTGTGAGACCGCTTTGCATATAGCCGAAAAATAGCACACACAATATCACTTGGAAAGATTCGCCGTCTCCTATACTGGTCCAGCTGAGAAGCCAGTCGCCTACTGTAGATATACCTGGCCACATAGCAAACAGCGCAACTACGAGAAGTTTCATTGCGGTAAGGGCGAACACATAAACGGCGGCCTGGCGAGCCCAATACTTGACAGAGGGTGGATTTCCGTACTGTCCCGTGTTCAGGCCTTTGATGCTGAGTTTCTTTGAGAGCACCCAGGTCGCACTTTGTAGAACCAGGTATATCAAACCGATGCCTGGGTTGGTCCACATGAGGTCCACAGTTAACTGTCCAAACATTGACTCACCTAGCGTAGTGTCAAGGAGAATATTAAGGAAATAATATGTACAGGCATTCCCGGAAGATTGGTGTGATCCGAAGTCGGATATGAGCACATTCACGCCATGCACAAACATTTGGCCGGCAACTTGTTTAGAAACGTCGAAGAGCCTGTGGCATTGATTTCAAAAAGTTACGGACGCGCTCAGTCGATGCGTAAGATGAAAATTGAGGGGCTTCACCATATCCTCCATGGACGTTTCTGGGTTTCACGATGTCTCTTGTAAACGAGTGAAAGAATCGCAAACACGCCCATGAGGGCTTGAACGACCTGTAATTTTTCGTTTCCCGGTCAAAGATGTCATTGTACGCTGCAGAGATGTTCGACTCACCAGCGCTGTTGGTCCAAGAAGCTGGCATGAACGTCGGTCCAGCGGAAGAACATCCAAGCTGGTGTCAATTAATCTCACTATTGAGAGCATAGTGTTTGGACACCACGAGCGTTGTTCTAGACGACGCGTTGATGAGGAGGAGGAAAATAAGGAGCCTCGCGGGAAGCGCAAAGGGGTTGCAACTGGCTCGTCGTAGCAGCCTGAGGGGCCGCCAGTGCAGTGAGCTTGCACACATGATGACATAAGCTGCACTCACCTTACAGCACGCAGTGGCGGGCAGTTGGCTTCACTTACTACGACGACTACGACTACGACCAATCAAGGACAAAAAGGAACGCTAGAAACACGGTAGATATACTATTCACTTCATAACGTCTATGTCGTTCTTCGGTAGGTCGTCACCAGCGCCGACACCGCAGCCAAATCAATACACCCGTGTACCGGATGGTCTCCCTGCCGGATTGAGACGTCCAGCTCCACCTCAAGCGGGGCACTACAACGATCCTTCGCAGGGCCTCTTTGAAAAGCGATCGTACGATCGTAAACCGCCACCCCAACGGTCGGGCATGAGGTGCGCAGTTCCTGTGCAGACCCACTAAACATGCCAATGAACCATTGCTCAGTTACGCCGTCGTCGGTGCACCCAACGAACCTCTTGCGCTCAAGAACTGCCTTGTCGTGCACCCATCTGACTTCCCGAACGGCGTGCACGTTCTCGTGAAAGGAAGACACCCGGCGACAACAGCGTGCGCCACGTCCCACCTCTTCGCCCGCTGACGCTCACATCCATTCATAGGCATGACACATCCGGATCAGTAGCACCCGGGACCGTAGCAGCCCCCACATCACTCAGGGAGTCGATGGAGCTCTCTCTTACTGGGGACGAAGTCACGGTCGACCTGCTCCCCACATCACCACATCCCGATGCCCCACTGTTCTTGCAATCCATAGATTTCATCGCGAGCCTTTGTAAGAGGAATTTTGAGAACACCGTGCCTTACGATGTGGACGAGATGGCACACAAGTTCCTCAATGCGTACAGCGGGCTCGTTTTCACCCCTGGCAGTATCCTAATCGTAGATTTCAAGGGGGATAAATTGAAGCTCGTCGTCACTTCATTAGGCGTGCTCGAGCTTGCTGACGGGCAGAGAGGTGGGACACAAAGGCGCGCTCCGAAGCAAATCGAGATGGGTGTGATGATGCCCAAGACGGACATCACTATCATGAAAGCTGGGGATAGTCCGATGAAGCTCAAGACGAGTGCAAAAAGGTGTGTTTTGAAAGCTGCGAGTAGAGATTGGCTTATACTGTGACAGACCTGCTGCGAATGCAATTATTTCACCCAATTTTAAATTCGAGGACATGGGCATCGGAGGTCTCGATAAAGAATTCAGCTCGATATTCCGTCGCGCGTTTGCCTCGCGCGTATTCCCTCCACCTCTCGTCGAAAAGCTTGGCATTCAGCATGTGAAAGGTACGTTTCTCTGCCGAGGACATCAAACATCTCTCCAAACACGTATTCGTTAGGCATCCTGCTACACGGACCTCCGGGGACGGGTAAAACCCTGATTGCGCGCCAAATCGGAAAGATGTTGAATGCTCGGGAGCCGAAGATTGTCAATGGTCCAGAGATTCTCAACAAATATGTTGGTGCTTCTGAAGAGAACATTCGGAAACTATTCGAAGACGCGGAGAAAGAAGTAAGACTATGTTTCTCCCTGTCAACCACATACCGTTCTAAGAGCGTTGCAGTACAAGGAAAAGGGCGATGATAGTGGCTTGCACATCATCATTTTCGATGAGCTAGATGCAATCTGCAAACAGCGTGGTTCGACTAACAACGGAACTGGCGTGGGCGACAGTGTCGTCAACCAGCTCCTGTCAAAGGTACCGTTCTATTGCTCTCGTAAATGGCTAAAGTTGCTCATCCTAGGCACAGATGGATGGTGTTGACCGACTGAATAACATCCTTGTGATCGGTATGACAAACCGGGTAGATATGATTGACGAGGCACTGCTCCGACCAGGTCGTCTCGAAGTTCACATGGAAATTTCGCTTCCCGACGCAGACGGCCGTTACCAAATCCTACGTATTCACACTTCCAAGATGCGGACGAACAAGGTGATGGACAGTGACGTCGACCTAAAAGAGTTCGCATTGTTGATGAAGAACTACTCGGGTGCTGAAATCGAAGGATTCGTCAAGAGCGCGACGAGTTTTGCGTTTAATCGGCATGTCAAAGTCGGGACGTTTGCGGGGCTTTCGGATGACGTAGAGAGTTTGAGAGTGAACAAGGGTGACTTCTTCCAAGCCCTTGATGAGATTAAGCCAGCATTTGGTGCGTCTGAGGAGGAGATCCAGGAAGTCATTCAGAATGGCATTATAGAATTCGACTCCGAAGTTCACGTGCGTCTTTGATCCTTCGCTTCGTGACAGCGCGCTAAGATGTTTTACAGGAAATCCTGGAGAAGGGGAAGCTCTTCGTTAACCAGGTTGCAAGATCAGAACGGACACCACGAGTTAGCGTCTTGTTACATGGTTTACCTGGTTCTGGAAAGACTGTTCTGGCTGCGACCATTGGATGGCGCTCGGAATTCCCATTCGTGAAAATTATTTCACCCGATCGTATGGTCGGCTTTTCTGAAGCCCAGAAAATTGCCGCTATCACAAAGATATTCACTGATAGCTATAAGAGTCCGCTGAGCGTCATTGTTGTAGACAGTCTAGAACGTCTTCTAGGTAAGTTCTGTGGGATGGCTTTACTGAATGGAGCTCAGGCATCGTCCGTTTCGTAGACTGGACATCCTTGGGTAACAGGTTCTCAAACGCGGTCCTCCAAACACTACTCGTGCTCATAGCGCGGAAACCTCCCAAAGTCCGTATTCCTGCCTGCTAACTGCAGCGGCGAGATGCTGAACATGCGTCCTAGGGTCGCCGTCTCCTAGTTCTAGCAACATCTTCGCTTGGTCAACATATCACAAACCTAGGTTTCTCGGAAGTATTCGATGCCTCCATCAAAGCGCCACCGATCTCACATCTTGAACAACTGGAAGTTGTCCTTGATTCTGTAGAATTATTCCCCAAAGGGTCTCCTGGGCTCCGTCAAACCATCCAAGAACTATCGGATGCAGGATTCCCGCGGAACGCCTCGGCGGCGGAGGAACCAACGTTGCCGTTGTTGGTTGGCATCAAGAAGCTGTTAAGTATTGTTGAGATGGCAAGGCAAGAGCCAGAGAGCGCTGGGCATAGATTGATGAACGGGCTATTAAATGTGGTCGGGGAAAGCAGATAGGTGAGGGTGAGTGCTGTGAGGTAGAGTCTGTGTTGAGATACCTGCTTTAGGACGTTGGTTGTCTGATGTACGTATACACTAGATTCGTTGCACTTTCCCTCAGGCTTGCGTTCTTGGACGTCGGCATGCTTCCGAGTGTGTGCAGTGGGTGTTCGAACACACCCGGTTTTCAACGCCAGGACCCCTTTCAGGGGTTCTCTCTCTTAGCTGCCGCGCTCAGGTCAGCGCTAGTCCAACGAAGTAGTGCCCTGTTCTACCCAAATAAAGCATACTATTCCCACACCAATTCTTACCTAATAGGGAGCAGTCCAAGGAGGTAATCATCCCGCTCGCTGCTATCGTTCGCGCTCGTCTTCGCTGCCGTCCTTCTCATACTAGACGCAATGTCCTCCGAAGAGCCCCCCGCATATCAAAAATATCCACCACCATTACCCCGCTCAGCATCTAACCCCAAGCCAAGGGGGATATTGAAGAATGCTGTCCCACAAGCTACGCAGCAGCAACAGTCAGTGTGGCGATTAAATATCCCTGAGTTGCATGGTCTGATTTCTTTGTCGTGTTCGTGTGCGTATGAGTAGCAGTCTACAATGGGATGAAGACAACATTGCGTTGACGGAGATCGGGAAAGATAGTCTTATGAAGATCACGGAGCCCAAGACACCCTATGTTCGATACAACGCGGAGACGGATGAAGTAGAGGGTGGTACGTCTTGACTACATTTCATCCAGGTGGGGTGCACCCTTCAATTCTCCATAGATATCCCGGATCTCCATCTTGGAGCACGTGCAGGCTCGCCAGCCAGCTGTTCCCCTCGATCGACATCGCCTACGAGCATGGTGGCGTCTGGTCCATCCTCGCGTCGAGCGTCGCTGTCTAGTGTAGGCAGAAACTCGTCCGGAAGATCTGGCAGTGCCACCTCGAGCAGGAGTACATCTTTTAATCTTCCAAACGAGGCACGGGGCGAGTTCGTAGATAGTGGCAAGCGTGAGCCGGGAGATGAGATCGAAACGGAGGAAGAGATGGATGAAGAAAGTGAGTACTATCGTGGTTGATCTAGGTGGTTATTGAGGGGTGCTTTGTGTAGCCACTGCGAAGCATGCCGCGTTTGTCAGAGCACGAGGACGGCACTACTCTAATGAAGCCGAAGCTATGAAGGTGTGTTTGCGATTAATGATAATGATCGTGAATGTGTTTAACTAACGAGTTGAAACCTACAGAAAGCGTCGCTACTCATGGACGAAGATGACGATGACGGTGCTGCTGCTGATGCTGAGGGTGGGGATGCTGATGGCTCAGCGCTCCACAATGTCTCGCATACACAGAACATTGTCAACGGCGATGCTCACGGTGCATGAGTGTCTTATCTGCAATGGGTATATTGTGAAGTTCGGGAGGTGCCTGCAAGTTACCAGGGCAGTCTTGACGAACCTTTGTTGTATTACTAGTATTGTGCTCTACGTGCTAGGGACATCCTGATTTTCATCTTGTACTGTGGCGTTCATTCCATTTAATCAGATATTACCAGTCCTCTCACCTGTACTTGCCAAGTACTTTAAGGCTCAGTCTTTTCTGTGGTGTGCCTGATCTACAAGAGTTCACGTGACCGATCTGATCTATGATCGGCCACTGTCCAATTTTTTATCTACAGAGACTGGTCAGACATGCAACCTTCCAAACCTCGTACAAGTTCATAGTAGACTGACCCCATAAAAAACATCAAGAATGGCCGCAGACGCCTCAGGAAAAGGGCTACTTCTGAAGGGGGATCCCATCGCAGATACCTTCCGGGACGAAGTCAAGACGTCCCTAGCGCAATGTCTGAGGACGCCGACGCTCATTGGGATTTTGGGGACACCTGCGGCCCCCAGCAAATTCTATGCTGAGTTTACGCAGAGGCAGTGTGAGGAGCTCGGCGTGCGATTCGTGTTGAAGATGGTTGGTTCAGCGGAGAGCGCTGAACGTGCTGATGGGGAAGGGGTGGAAGAAGCGATTATCGAAGCGAATGAAGATGTTAACGTGGATGGGATCATGGTGAGCTTTCTGGTGTTGACTGATCTGTTTCATATAACAATGTGAGCGGCGTAGGTGTATTACCCGATCTATGGTGGGCAACAAGTGAGTGAAAGGGCTCACGCTCAACATTGCATCTGACGTGGGGGGGTAGGATCATTATTTGCAGCAAGTAAGCCGAGTCGAGTCACATACCCACCACCTTGTGCTCACCGTGTTTATGACAGATCGTCTCCCCCCTGAAAGACGTCGAAGGACTCCATTCCAAGTTCCACTATAATTTATACCACAAGTACGGTTTCCTCGTCCAATTTTTTCTGAGGTACATTGGCTAAATGACAACGATGGTGGTTATCTGTTTTCCTCCATCGGCTCGTATCACCCAGTATTCGATTTATAGAACCCAAGTCTCTCATGTCGTCCATCCCCTCATCCACGGCACACATTCCGGTCAAAGTTGACATCCCCCCTCCTGGGACAGTCAAGTCCATCCTCCCATGCACACCGCTCGGAGTCGTAAAATGCCTCGAGTACATTGGAGTCTACAATAAGATCCTAACGTATGGGGACCGTGCCTACGGGAAGACAGTAACAGTGATCAATAGGTGAGAAGGAGACTGATTCAAACCGCTTAAACTCACAGAAGTACTGATGTACCCCAGATCGGAAGTTGTTGGTAGGCCGCTGGCGGCACTATTGGCAAACGATGGTGCACGGGTGTTTTCTGTTGATATTGACTCAATTCAGGTGGGAACTACCGCGTCCAACGGTTCTTCTTTCAGGATTCCTAATCAAGGGGCTCACCGTATCCTTGGAACAACAGGAGTACACGAAACGCCCTCGCACAGCACCGGAGGCAACACGAAAATACCTCCCACATCATGTTGCTCACCCAAGCAACCTATCACTACAAGAGTGCCTGGAAATCTCCGATGTTGTCATCTCCGCTGTGCCCAGCGCTCAGTACAAGGTCAGGACGGGGTGGCTGAAAGAAGGGTGTATAGCTGTGAACATCGCTGCGGACAAGAACTTCGAGAAAGATGTTAGGGACAAGGTGGGTCGGAGTTTTTTATTTGATACGTATTCCACCTGATGCCCTTCGATTGACGTGGCGATAGGCATCCATTTACATCCCTGCTGTCGGAAAAGTGACCATTCTGATGCTCCTCCGGAATTTGTGTGTATTCCCCCGTCATTGTCAATGACGAACGGCACTGTAGAACTGATGCACGGCACCTTCGGCTTGTTTATTAGGTTGCGTCTTACGCTGTACAAGGAGACCTCAGCACCAACGGCCGATGCGCAGTAAAGGGGACAGAATCCTAATTGCATTACAATATGTACACGATTAGGGCGAGTTACTATGGCGACATGTGTGGGTTGGGTTAGAGAACGAAACGGATTCAGTGGACAAGCGACCAAGAGTCAGAGCGAATCGCAAGGATTTAAATATTGGGTTTAATTGCATTTATTGGAATTTTTCTTCGGTGATGCTAGCGGGGTCGGATTGCTCTGGCTTATCAAACCGGGAAAAAACCGGTGTGACTGGTGTGGATACTCCTGATACGTCGCCTGCGAGGAACCGGACACGCTGTCGGTGAAGCTGGGTGGATGTCAATGGACGTATAAATCAATGTAGATCCGGTTTATGTACATACCTGAGGAAGCTTGGGAATGAGAGCGAGGATGATGAGGCTTGCAAGATTAACGGCGAATAACCAAGGGTTGTAGTTTGTGTAATGCGTCGAGGCAAGGAAGCTAGGTAGGCCAGCGCGTCATAAGACTCGTTACGCGAGTGTTAACACAGATACTTACAGTAATATGGGCGCAGTGAATAACCACTTCTTTGACGGCGTATACTGCGCACCGTCATCGATCTGTTCCCAGAGTGTGAGGTCGTCATAAGCACCGCCATGCAGCTCGTTGTCGAATGGGACGCCGGTGACCCAGTGGAACATAAGGTACGACAACTAGTAACGGTAGTTCAGTGAGCTGTAAAACGTAGTAGGGCATAGCTTACTGCGAGGTATATCAAGTTAACAAGGGTCCAGCTGATTTGCTGTGTCATGCCGGGGATGGTGTCGATGATGATTTTGCCCGTGAAAACAAGGACTACGTGTATTAACCATGCTCCTGTGACACACGATTGTGAGAACGCAGGACGAGTACTGCATGGATATGCAAACCTTTAGCATTGACCCAGTTTGCGTTGATGTTCACGTATGCACTTCTATCAAGGAACTGTTCGACACGCCCCCCGACTTCCTCTACTTTAAGAAGACTCGCGCTTCTCTTACGACCCATTAAAGATTCAGTCGGATGTGGTAGAGTGAGATTGGAAAGACTGATAGCTGTCGGGGGACTCATTCCAGAAACTTGCGAGTGGCGAAACAGAAAGAAAGACGAGGCAACTTGTTCCGAAAGCTGCGCAGGTGGCAGTTAGTGAAAGTGAAGTTATGGGATTATGTAATTTAGTACTAATATTAATATTAGTGGTGGTGCCACATGGTCGACATTATTGACAAACATGCATAAACAAGACTTGTTGGCATTCCAGGCACGTGATCCATACGTCCTCCGCTCGCGTAACCTTCTGAGTCCCAGTCCTCCCTCTGACGAGAGCGGCGAGTACCAACTCGGAGACAGACTTTAGCAAGACTGGAATCGATGCTGCTACAATGGTGTAACTTGCAACCGCTGGGACCGTCTAATTTAGCTGCCATTCGGTTTGCGTCACCATCCAGGGTCCACTCCGTCAAGATTTTCGCCACAGGTGCGAAACCATTCGCGAATTTCCCAGACATCGTCGCGTGAGTCTGTATTTGAATGGTCTGGATGCTGCTGCTGACGTGGGTCGTAGACGCACCGAGCCTGGAGCATTCTTCATGGACGTTTACTTCAATGCACATCCAATACCATCAAGTTCTCAGGCTGATGCCAAACACAAGCTCAAGGCCCCAAACGCGCTTATTCCGACCGTAATAGCGTATTCGGGTCGAAATACTGAATTTTCTATCGACATGGGTGCTGATGCACGTCTTCTTTCCTGCCCATCTTCAGCCCGAGACTGACAACACAGTTAGTTTGGAACGCGGTTGATGATAGTACGTGGGGACTTTGAAAGCGTTTCGATGGCTATATACGGGGAATCGGAACTATCTTCAACTGGAACTTCGTACATTCCAGGCCCCCTCCAGCTTCCAAATCCTGTCTCTGTTTCCCCTGCACTCGATCTCGCAAAGGCTTCTGACCCTACATCCCTGGCAAGGCAACTACTAGCTTCGGTACCAGACGCTCCTTCACTCAATCTCGTAATTCGCCTCATGTTCTGCCTAAAACCTCCAAACGACGATTGGGATCTACCCGACTATCCCCACCTTTACTCTGACTTAAGTGAAGAAGAGTTCGACATCGATCTAGATTCAGCATTCCATTGCTTGAGCCGTCCAGTGGCTGATAATATACAGCTCGAACCGCTGCAACGCTTTGCAGAGAAGGTTGCCGACGCTATCGGTCCAATGGTCCGCGGTGAACCTACCAGACTAATATACTTCTCAACTGACCACATCATGACAAGTAGGATGACATTCAGGCTGATCTGGTGGCCGGCATTCTATGTCGTTCAGCTTCGCAGCATCCTGACTTTGCCCAGGCTCTTATGGTAAGCGTCATGGAAAGCATAGTTCAACATGTTGATCTTCATTCTAGCAAGCCATTGACTTGGAACGCGTGTTCGATGTCCCTAGCCTGGACGACGAAGACACGATACTAACCTTGCTTGATGCATCGACCAATCCGGACGTTGCAAGACTGCTTTATAGTGACTGGTTCAAGGGTATACTCCAATCACTGGAGGCACTTCCTACAGCCCGACGAGAGGTGAAGAAAGGTGCACAGAGGCTTGCAGCACGTCTACGAGACTGGCAAATATTCGAAAGTGCCTTGTCCAACACGGGCGGTAGTTTCGTGGATGCTTGTCGGTTCTTGAAGGATGTAGGATCCGAAGAAAAATCTTTTGGTATCTGGCTAAGCTGCATGACAACTCACGAGGATCTCCTTGCGACCGTGCGGAATGACTTGCCACCTGATTACTGCCCACTTATATCGTTACTGGACCAACCACCAACGTCCATCTCCTACGATGATTTCATCGGCTTCGTCAAAGCCTACATTGGCGTGGCATCTGTTCTAGCGGTCTACGCCTGGTCGGATAGCCTTCCGAATGATAACTGCCGGGAACGGACGTTGGCAGTGTTGAGACTGTGGCAGGACGTTCCGGGCTATCGCGAAGTACGTAATATGGTCACACCTAAAGTGTTCTGACACAGGAATCCCAGATTGTCAACCATCTTCTCCTACTCCGCCAAATGACATTTCGCCTAGAATGCATGACAACCGACAATGACCCGCCAGCGCAGTCGGGCATCCATGCGGAAAACATCATACTTAACCTCGTTAACGAGCCCCGATGTTATCTCAGTTCTCACTTCGTCAAGTGCATACGGTCTTGGCAGCCGTTCTCATTGACATATATCAACGAGGAAGAGAGGATTTCACTGGACAGAGCAGCAACGATAGCTGACGACGGGCTCCCCGGTGCAATAGATGAACTCGTCAGATCAGATTTCCCGTCAGTGAACCTGGACCGGATACGTGGATTGCGGGTTGCTGTTGCTGTTGTCCTGCACGAGTTCGAGGAAGATGACCTTGGAGATTGGAACATTCTCGAAGCGGGATGGAAGGAAAAGGTACATGGGTTGATGTTCCACGTCATCGACGTGGTGGCTTCGGTCAGTCAAGAACTCAAGAGTCTGTATTCTCTGACCATGGCACAACCCCGAGAGGGAGGGATCGCAGAACAGCTGTTGCTGCTCTCTGACGAACTTTTACGTCTAGTCATTCGCCTTGAACATCTTTCGGTGACCACTAGTCGGTCCATGCGCAATGTCGTTACGGCTGTAGCAGATATCTTTGTTTGCGCCGACTTGGCTTTGTCTCCATCCACGAGCTCGTCCTCAGTCGTGGCGACCGTTAAGTGTGTCCGACAGACATGCGTGGACGTGCTTCGTGCACTCTCCGAATCTCGCGGGATGGAGTTCCCACGGCAAGGACCTACGCTCTTCCTGCGGACGCTATTCGAACATGGACTCCGAGCCGACAACATTGATCCAGCCCATCGTATCGTCCAGATATACACCCTTATCGACTGTCTTGTGCCTGAAGGCACCCCAGAGGCAGCAGAGTCAAACTCGGAATGGGTGTTGTCTGTCATACCCCTCATCCTTACCAACCTTGGAACTTTTTTCCGTGCACTAGATGTCGATCAAAAAATCCACTTCGTCGACAAACTCGTTGCCCTCGACAATGGAACTCTAAACATCGGAGAGTGGCTATTGACAGAAGAGCTGAAACATATGGCCGAGGTTGCTAGGCTTCTTGGGGGCGGCATGCGAGATCCACGTTACATTGTCGCACAGCACGAAGTGAACCTTTGCCTTCAATTCACGGCGCGACTCATGGATCCATTTTCTATGCATTCGAGCATGTGCATAACCACCATCTGCACAACGCCTGAGGCGGGCCATGCGCTTACGGATACCATTACTTCGATGCTGAGCGCCCGTTTACATTCCAAATACCTTGCACAGATTGCGCGGATCCTTGCGTCTTCCACCAGACCAACCGAGTGCTCGCTCAGGCTCGCAGTTGCACTCACGCTCGTACGCGGCGCTTCATTAGCACAGTTATCCATGCCTTTGGGTGGGACTTTTGGGAGCACTCGGGCGGTACTCTCCACTGTCAGTGAGCCAGACTTGGCTCTGGACCGGCTTCTTTGGGAGTTCGGTCATTCTCTCTCCGCGATCGTAGGGTCCTGTGATAGCCTCGACTCCTTGGACGTCCAAAGCATCGTTGCAGTGCTCGCCTGGTTGTGTGACAAGCTCCCAGGTCCTTCTGACCTCCCCGGGTTATCCTGGGACAAATGGGACAAGCTCTGCGACATGTTTGAGAACGGGGTGCTTCCGGACATGTATGGGTCCCTCAAGTCCATCAAAGGAAAACTGACTCCCCTGCCCGATTCGTCGATACCAACGGTGTTGATACCAGATTCGCTGTCCCTCCCCGTGCACGCGCTTGCGTCGTTGCTCCAGCCCCCCGTACCTGTGCCTTCCACGCCCAAACGGAAGTCCCCCGGAAGAGACGTCCTGGGGCTCGTCGCGCTCTCGCCTCCGACGGCACTACTCAGATCTCCGGCAATTTCGGGGCTTTCGAAGATGTACACAAGGAACGACTTTAGGGAGCTCAGGCAGACGCCCTCGTCGAGACAGAATACGAGTCGGTTGCCGAGTTTACACGTGGATGTGAGTTGCTTTTTTTAAATTCTTCCCCCGTTGTCGTTCCTTCTTTTCTTGGGATGTGTTTTGAGACATCGTCGCTGAACGCGGATGATTTTGTGGGTAACTTGCAAATAGGAATTCGAGTTCGGCGCTCCATCTCCTCTTGTTCAACCTGTTGCTGGTGCTGGGATGCCGACGGATCCCATGGCGTTTGGCCTTGGCGCTCCGTTTCCCATGACGTAGGATGGCCATCACCTATCGAGGTACTTTTTCTTGTCGTCGTTAACTACTTCTTGATATCCAGTGTGTCGTAGTACAGAAAAAAGATGCGTGAAATCATGCCGATGTAAAAGTAACCATATGAGTGTGTATCTCTCTGTACATGCCTCCTTCGACCCGATCTGTCTACTCAGTCATGGAAAATAAAATATGAAAACGCAAGTGGTAATGATGGGTAACAGTCTAATACGCCCGCCGTCGACTCACGTCATACAAACCACGAGGACGAACTAAAGGCGAAGGTGGAGGCGAGTTGGGATGCTGCTGATCAATGACAGACAAATCGTCACGCGACCGGAAATACTGGTCGATATCTGATTGATCGAACTCAGACGGGGGGACGGGAGACGGCGGGGACGTGGGGGGCGGTGGACGCGCGGGCTCTGCGGGTTTCGATGTCCCACCGAGCCGGTACGTCCGTTTGCGCTTGGCTTTGACAGGGCGGCGTTCGGGCGGCGGGTGCATGCCTGGCGCGTTGAGCGTCCGTGGGGGAACACTACGCACGGTGAAGTGCTCCAGTGAGCGGGTGTACGGCGACAACGTGTGGTTTGAATGGCTAAGCGTCGAGAGCTGGTGTATCGTGTTGTTGAACGACGCGCGGAGGACGATCTTTGGATCTGCTTCGGACATGGCGTGGTGTGGTGGCGGCGAGCCAGAGCGGAAGGTGTCGAGGTTGGACGATGAGACTGAGAGACGGCGGTAGGATAGTGGGAGTGGCTTGGCGAGGCCGTCAAAGCCGTGGATGGAGTGTGGGGGTTCGGTCGTTGGGGGTGTCTCGATGGAGTGTGCGAGGCCGCCGCTGCTGGACCGCGAGAACTGGGTTTCGAGGCTGTCTGGTGTGACAGGTCGAGGTCCTGGACGCGATGAAGACTGAGCAATGTCGAAGGCGGGCTCAGAGCGCGTGCGTTGGCGCTCGTTCTGGGAATATGCAAGAGTGTCGGGGAAGTAGGGGTTGTAGCTGGAAGTTGGGCGATGGGAGACAGGTATCCGTGAGGAAGTATTCGGGAACGAATTTATTCGCGATGGGCCAGCTTGCTGGGTTTGTGATATGCGATGTCGAAGGTCGGCGGTGGGCGAAGCCATGCTCACTGCTTCACTTGACCGACGAGAAATTTCGGACGGCGGTTGAATCATGGATAGTGAATGGTAGACTCGCGGTCGGGTAATGGTGCCCCCACCAATGGCAGGGATTGTCTCGTACTCAGTCACAGATTCTTCTTCTTCCTTTTTGGAAACGCTTGCAGGTGGCGAGCAGTCAGGAACTGAGTCATCCCAGTCCACGACTGAGAATGAGCCTTGCTCTTCGTCCTCGTCTGTCTCGGATGACTCCTCTTCTGTGAGATCTGCGAGACCCCTGTTCTGCTTGAATAGTCGTGCAAAGCTTGAGAAGACGCTCTTCGTGGGAAGACCTTCAGGACGGAGTCCATAGGTTGGATCGAAGTTCTCGAGCTCGGGTATTGAACTCGTGGCTTCTGTAGAAGGCGGACTGGTGGGAGCGTGAGGCGTAGATTTAGTGCTCTTTGACGTCTTTGGGCTTGCAACAGAAACCCCAGAGATGGAACGCGCACGGCCATAGGAGAGTGACCCAAGCGATGAAGGATGTAGGAAAGGCTGATGCAGCGCCATGCCAGCGCCAACGAGTCCATCAGGTAGGTGCGACAGGTCTTGGGTGGAAGCGACGTCAAACGGGCGATGTGCCACCAATGGTGAACGCTTGTTGAGATATGGTGCCTCCACTTTTGCCTTGACCCACTGTTGGCTCAAGCGATGTATGATACCTGGTAGATCCTCTCTGAACATCTGACGGAGCTGCCCTTCGATTTCGCGCTGTATGAACTTTTGGATCACTGCTATGGAATCAAAAGTACTGTTAATGTCAACATTCTGGAGAGGATCGGTTTTGAAAACCAGGGTTATGCCCTTTTGTTTGGAGACAACGAGGACGACGTAGGAGCTGAGCTTGAAGTGGGACAGGCGGAGGAGCATGGGTACGACTAAAGGTTCCTTGGCTGCTAGCATCCCCCTAGAACCAGTCATCAAGTGTATGTCGGGTTGCTTATGGTTCAGGGGATTCGCCTGAGAAAGGTGGGTCAGCCAAGAATCCAGGAGGAACCAATCCAAATGTATACCTGTACTTTGGTTTTGAGGACGATGTGGGCGTCGCCAGTGTACGTCAAACGAAATATGCCTCGAAACTGGTCCATGGTGAGATTTCCGATGTCTCGAATTTCTAGCTCGGGGGGCTATGTGACTTTTAGACATTCGGCTCATATGCCCATGCGATACGTGAAGCATACCTGAGTACCCATCTCCAATTCGACGACTTCGATTTTGTCCGCAATGACTGGGGGTTTGTTTCCTTTGTTGAGAGCATTGTTGAGCATCTGGATCGCATCGGTGTGAAACTGCTCGGAAAAGCGGGGCCATTGGAAGGTGAAAGACATGGCAAGACGTCCTGGTAACAAAGTTGTGGCCCAGATAACATCCAATACGTACTTCCCAGTGCTTTCAAGGTCGACACGAGAGGACTTTGAGCATGGTTTTGGTGAGCCGAGAACGAACGTAAGTAAAGCAGCACCACGGACTCGGAGGCACTGGTGGTGGCCTGAGACGGATTCGGGTTCTACTAGTACAACCGGCGGGAACCAGTGCTTGCTGGCAGTGGCAGGTGCAAGTTGAGTGGCTTGACAAACTTTCATGTCTTGCACTCGTGTCTCCTGCTGCCAATCACTACAGCTGGTGCTCGTTTGCAAGGCTCTATTAACGTCTAATCTATGAACGGCGTCCGCAAATTCTTGGCTGGAGGCGGATCGTCTCCCGCCAGCTCACAGCCACAACCCACACCCCCAGCTCCCATTACCCCCCCGCCAGCAGCGTCCTTCGTGAGCACAGGCAACCCTTCTTGGCCACCCCAGGGCTCACCTTCAATATCGCCGTCGTCCTCGGACGCTAGGTCGGCCACCCGGACATCCAGTGGCCTGGTCATCCGCAAGAATACAAAGCCACCAGTGGCATCACCTACGAACTTCGAGGATGCTCCCGGAACCACTTCTTTCCAATCCCCAAGTTCAGCTTCCACCCCTGCATCGGTACGCTCACCTGCTGGCAGTCTTTCGTCCTATCATGTTGCCTCTCCAAGTCGTAAATCCATGCCGAACGGACGTGGGAGCATCTTTGGTTCACCCAAGGCAGGACCTTCGTCTCCTCGTGTGCTGCCACCCAGTCTAGTGCAGCCCAGGAGTTCTGATGATTCTGGATGGCAGCGCACGTCTGGATTGGTCAATATCCGCGATGAGCTGCTCACGAGTTTGCTAACTAGCGAAGCCGTCGTCGACAGTCGAGAATGTAAAATTCTCAGTGCGGAAGAGGTTGAAGAGTTGAAGAAGGTATGATTTATTCACGATTTCCCCCACCATGGCGTGCTCACACAGCATCAAGGAATATCACATTCTGAAGATACGGCTCACTGCGATGCAGAAAAAGCTTGACCTTGAAATCAAAATGCGTGATGCAGCAGCATCTCTTTCCAGAGTGAACGCGGCACAAAAAATAATTTCAAAGCAAACAGAGGAACAACTTGAAGTTGCCAAACGGAAAGTAGCCACCACGCAAACAGAACTATGGCGTGTCTCGGAACGAGCGCACGAGGCACACCGAAGGCTGCTCGAGCACCGTGCTGGTGTGCTTAGCTACTCTGTTCACAAGATGGAGAGGAAGATGTTGCCTAACATGGATGGGGCATCCGAAATGGATATCTCGGGAAACGCTACGCCCAATAGAAGTTCCACTTTCAGCTCGGTGGCTAGCGCTGTGTCCACCCCTTCGAAACCAAGGTTCGATGGCGCCCATCTGTTCGCTGGCCACGCCGACGCCCAATTTCCCAAAGCGCCTCCCTCTGCATCCGAGATTGCAACAATCGAGGCCAAGCTACGCGCAGCCACAGAATCGCTCAATGCTGCCAATAAGAGAAATGCAGAGATGGCTCGCGAATTGTCTCACCTTCGCTTGGAAAAGGAACAGATCGAGACGACAATGACCATGGAGCTTCAGAATGCCGAGGAAACGGTCGCTGAGTTGGAAAAGGAGCTACCACGGTTCGAGGAGCTGCAGGCGCGGTGTGATGAGCTGATGGAAGAACGTGGTCAATGGGAGGAGGACAGGGAAAAACTGGCGGCTCGGGAGCGGGAAGTGGAGAGGTTAGAAGGACGTTTGGAGGTCCTAGAGGAGAAGAATGGAGAAGCGACGGAAATGGAGAGGATGCTTACCGAGATTCGCAAGGGGGCGGACGAGGAGGTGCAAAAGAAAGAAGAGGAGTTTTCAGCTTTGAAGTTCGAGTATGAGGATGCATGTGCCGAATGGGAGGCGGAGAAGGCTGTTATGGAGGAAGATCGTCTAAACGAGCTAGCCGCGCTCCAGGAAGAGCTGGATGGCGCACTCGAAGCCCTTCACACGCTGATGCAGCTGCATGATGTTGGTCACTCTTCGAACGATACATCATTTCAGGGTCTGCTGGCATCTCTTGGAGCCCACCTTGACAAAGTATCCACAGTCATGAAAGAACACAGCTATGCCCAGGAGGAATGGGAATCTGTCCAAGAGCGTCTGGAGTCCGAGATCCAGGTTCGCCACCAGGACCACCAAGCAGAGCTGGAGGCTCTGCGCCGAGAAAAGGATGACGCAAAACGCGAAGCCTTTGCATTGAACTCACGTGTGAAGGTTACCTTGTTCGATCTATTCGCACTTCGTATGATACTGACATCGACTCTCAGGAACTGACCGCGCCCTCTGTGTACAACGGCCCGCCAATGGAGTACAAGGGCGAGGTCGCCGATGTCATCGCGCTCTTACTACCCCTATGGGCTGTACTACCTGCCCCCGAACTCCGCGCAGCAAAACTTGACACACAGCGCCACCTCCGAGCAACCTCGACAGCCTCGAGCTCTGGCGGCCCCTCTGCCAAATCAGGTTTCCCATCCCTCTCAGACATGGATGTCCGTTCACTTAAGGCGCTCTACGACTCCAAGTCGACCCAAGCAGCAGTTGGTGGCACTTTCTCTCTCGAAGCGTTCGTCGCGCGTGTACAAGCCCTCGTGATCGACGACCGCGCATTGATCGAGCGGCTTATCCGTTTCGCACAAGCCCATGATCTACTCAAGAAGAACGCGGAACGCGCACAGAAGCTTGCTCAGGACAGTAATTCCGCACTTGAGATGTATCAGAAGCAGGTTGCGTCGCTTGATGATCAAAATTTTGAATTGCAGAAAAAACAAGCCGCCTTGTATGGTTTCTTTTTTCTACTTTTGGAGTTGTCACTGACGGTGGCTCTTATAGGATGAATGAGATACAGGATCTTCAAGCTGGTGTGGAACGTGCGATGGGACAGAAGAGGGAGATGGAGATGCATGCTGCTGACCAAGCAGAAACGTGTAGACAGCTCACAGAGGCCAATAACGCACTGAGCGCCAAGACCCTGTCGCTCGCCCAGGAAGCAGCATCCGCTCCCGAGATAGTGCGCAAGCAGCTCGAACGACAACTCAAAGAGTGCAAGGAAGCTCTACGTGAAGCCCAAGAAGAAGTCAATGCGATGCGGACGTCAGAACAGACACAACGT
The DNA here is from genome assembly GCA_000827395.1 of Paxillus rubicundulus Ve08.2h10. NCBI lineage: Eukaryota > Fungi > Basidiomycota > Agaricomycetes > Boletales > Paxillaceae > Paxillus > Paxillus rubicundulus. The sequence goes on along the minus strand of KN825080.1, from coordinate 1,109 downwards.
ATCGCCCTCCTGGACGAGCTCAACTCGACGCAAACTGAAAACGCTAATCTTAGGGCACAGCTTCGCACCATCAAGAAGTAACGCCACGGTCATGTTCGGGTATGGAAGCCAGTATCCTTTGCCATCTTCTCTTTTTTCCTATCACACACTCAGGTCGGATTCATATGTTATTTCACATTTATCAGATATTATGATACCGAATTTTCTTGGTTTTGACCATGGTGGGATCTATAAAGGGACCGTCAAAAGACACCAAAGGTGATCACTGAGGGTAGACAAGATGCGTAGTACTCGTGATGCGTTCCGGGTACTACATCGCCCATGACTGGGACTATGAGGAAAGCTTTGTCGCAGGTAAGATGTATGTCGAGGGCAGATAGGAAACCATCCAGGGCAGCATGACACTGGCAATATTTTGGGTGGACTACAGTTATCAACTGCTACTTGATATACAACATTGAAAAATTGAAAACAACTGTTGTTTATTCATAGAGATGAAGTCTGTGAGAAGGTCTCTTTGCCATCACCTATCATTCTGTGGGAGATGAATCAGGCTAAGTATTAGGTAGATTGGTTGTCAACAAAATAATCACTCACTGAGGACATATTCCAATGTTACCCAAGAAATCATTTCAAAATAGTTGCTGAATCAGATAATTTTCATCATAATCTTGCAAAATTTATTCTATATTGTATAGGCTCAGCCAACTAATCAGGGGCCTGGATTCACCATGTTCTAGAGGTAATATTCTATTTTGAAACATTATTAAAACATGATATCTGTTCAATCTGTGTTCTAAAAATGTTCTTTCATGAAACATTGGGATTTGCCCCAGTGACTACCAAAAATCTGTGATTGAGCTTTCCTGCAGCCCCACAATTTTTTGGGTTTAAAATCTGTTTATACGAGACTAATAGACAGAGTGCTCTTGCAGTACGAGGGGTACCCCGAATTATTCAGCCACCTGTGGCTATGCCCAGCGCGTCATACACGAGGTCATTCCTCATTTCCAACTCCGGCTCTGCTGACGGAGTTGGACCTCAGCCAGGCGCATTTAGTAAGACGAGTCTTTGACTCGTTGGGGGCGTTGCCCCCAAGCCCCCCAGTA
>KN825079.1:0-33536 GCA_000827395.1 Paxillus rubicundulus Ve08.2h10 | reverse complement strand
TGCAACTCCGGGGTCGCGGGAAAGCGGAGTTGGTGTTCCGGTTCCGGAGTTCACTGTATTTTGTCATTCCCTGTCAGTGTGGTGGGTTTGTGGTCTTGGTAGGTCACTTTGGGTATTTATTTGTCTCCCTTGACCTCCTTTGACTGGCTCACATACCTATTCCACTCCCCCTCAAGCAGTAGGTGTTGTGCCTCAGCATTGTGGCTGCTCATTGTTGTATGGGCATCTTCCTGCCCAATGTGTCTGCCCAGGGCTTGAGCATGGCTGCTCATCATGCAGCTGTTCCACTCATGTGCACTGCTGGGCCATTCTGCCTGCACACAGCACCTTTTGCCATGTGCACTCACATCATGTCATTCACACCCCTCTGGCACTGTGCACCTCCCTGTGCATCTGGCATGCTTTCTGGTGGTTCTGCACCATTGCCATGCACTCTGGTGTTGTTGTTGCCTGACTATCTCACTTGTCATGTGTGTTCTGTGATGTGCCCACTGGCCCTGTGGGCTTGGTGCTTGTTGTGTTTGGATTTGCAGCATTAGCAGCTGCTTCACTGGCCATCTGGGGGCTCCAGGGCATGATGTGTATGTGGTGGATGTCTGTGTCCCCACTGTCATTGTCATCCTGGGTTCTTGGCATGGCTGCAATGTCTGTGACATTGGGGGGCTTGCTGGGCTTGCCTTTCTGGCACTCCTCACCACCCTCTGCTGGCCTTGGGTCTGATCCAGCCTCATCACTCACCTTGTCACCTTACTCCCCCACAAGTAACACACTCTGGGGGTCTTCCTTCACACTGGTGCCCACTGTCTCATGTGGCGTGTTCTGCAGCTTACATGTTGTGCCCACTGGCTCTAATGGCTTGGCACTCTTCGCATTTGGGGTTGTGGGGTCAGCAGCTACTGCGCTGGCTGTGACATCCTGCATGGGGTTCTGGGGGTTGGTGACACATGTGCAGCAGGCTCTTGGGCCCATGCTGTTGTCACTTGACTTTGAATATCTTCACTCCCCCTTGAGTGACATGCTCAGGGGTGGTGAATGTTTGTCTGTGTTGGGAGGTGTTGGGGTCAAGTTGGGTATGGCATACATGTGGCAAACCTCATCCCCATTGTTGTCATCTGAGCTGGGAGCCACACTCCCACTCACCCTCTCATCCCTCTCACCTTTCCCCCCTCTCCCCTTGACTTCTTCATTAACATCTTGTGTGTTTCCCATATGCAGTGTGCCCACTGGCTTTGTTGGCTCAGTGTGTCAAATGGTAGCAAGCACAGTGCTTACCGTCTAATGCCTATTGATGCTTGAGCTAGGATCCAGTCCCAATGGACTGGCAGCTCAGTTGGAAGAGCGCCACTGTACTATGCTGGAGGCCATGGGTTCAATCCCTGTCTAGTCCACTTTTCTGGCAAATTTTGTCAAGAATATCAGCCTGGCTCAAGCATGAAGCAAAATGGCAAGCAGAATTCAAGGACTGTGGTAGTACAGATATGGCACATTTGGCAAAACAAGGGTGGCAGACACAACATCTGGATGTGATCAAAATGTTAGATCTTTTGGTTTCAACAGCAATGGCAGAGAAGCTGCTTCTTGACAAAAACTATAATAGAGCAGTGATTTCCCAGACTCAGCCACTGCCAAAGAGGGGAAAAGAACAACTATATTCACCTATAATAGGGCAGTGATTGCCCAGACTACTGGGGATTAGCTAGGAGTAGTAAATAGGTATAAAGTAAACTCACCTCAGCCGCTGCCAAAGAGGGGCAAAGAACGACTGAGGAATCTGAAGTCAAAACTAAGTATATATATGTAGCAGAGTGGGTGGAGAAGCACTCACTAATGATAATGAAGGGAATAGGAACAGGAACAAGGGGGAATGGAATTAAGCAATGTAAGGAAGTGATGGAACATCCCTGGAGGCTCAGGAGTGATGATGAGTAAAGAATGATGAGATGTGATAAGGGTCCACATGGATTCCACATGGATTCCAAGCGGGCACTGGAACTCCGAGTGGATCCACCTGGTGGCAGAGTGGAGGTATGAACTCCAACATTCCAGAAATGCAGAGTTGGTGTTCCAGTTCTGGAATTCACTGTATTTTGTCACTTCTCACTGGCAAAGTTATCCATCAAAAATTGGGGAGATTCACAGATCTTGTTGGTGTGCCTAGGGACAAGCATCTCAGCTCGAGCAAGGGGTGCTTAACCCAGTTTAAGGCAAGAAATGGCTTAAAGCAGATGAAGCATCATGGAGAAGCTGCTTCTGTAGTCTCTCAGACTGTTGAAAAGGAATGGCTGTGCATCCCAGAGTTAATCAAAAAACTTGACTATGTGCTAGATTTGGTCAGGGTGAATTCACACCAGTTAATTCACCTGGGTGGATTTGTGTTAATTAACAGTGGATTAGGATGGTCATCCAATGGGCTAGGTGGATTTGGGTGGATTTGGGGTGAATTAGACAATGGCTGAACTTCATGTCTCTCACAATTGAATTTCCTCTTTTGGCAACATTGGGTAGGTCTGGTACATATGGCATTGGCAACCTGGATGAAAATTTAAATGGGACTGGGAGACAATCACTCATTACTCATACCATGAATCCCTCACTAAAAAAAGGCTAGATACCCTACAGCATTACTTATCTAACCTGCCAGATGTTCTACCACTCCCTGAACCTGGGCTTGCAAACTATAATTTTGATCTCTTCGGTATTTCAGCAGAGGACATCAAGGACTATGGTGAAGTTGGCACTATAAATTGCCAACTCAAGATATCCTTTGGAAGCAGGCACAATGGTCCCATTCCCCTTGCCAAATGTGGTCCTGGCCTAGTTCAAGTGGTCAAAGTACTTAGTACATATCTGCTCAAGGACCCAATATCAGCTATCCTGCAAAAATGGGTTGATGGTCTTACCATATCTGCAAAGATTTCATTTGACACAAATGGGGTTTCTGTGAGCATATCCGAGATTTGAGCTCTACCCCTAATATTTATTGATATTTGTAGATTCCATTGCTCCCATGCACCCAAGCCCCACTGCCAGAAAGGGACCAAGTGGCTGGTGAAGCTACCATTTCCAGTACTGCTGATAGAATGGGTTCCAGGACAGATTGTCATCCTAAACAGGGCTCATGACAGGTTCAGGAGCTCAATAGCAAGATATTGGACAACTCACATGACCCCGACTATGAGGACATAGCAGGGACCACAGATAGTCATAAAAGTGGAGCCAAGATCCTCCCCTTGCTACTCCAGGTCTCCAAGTGCTGCCATGCAAAAACCAATCCATCAGTTGATTGTGCATGATATATAGGGAGCAAGAGCTGTTGTACCTCCTGGAGCTGGCCTCACTATTGCCAGTGCATTCTTGTGCATGATTACCTAATCTATATGCATATGTTGTATTCCTACAAACCTGACATATCATCCACTTGCTCCATCACTCCAGAAGATGAGCTTGTTGTCAACAAAGCCACTAAAATTGGTTGTGTGGTGTGCATCCACCTTCAGGGATGTTGCAACCTAATAATCACCTTTGATGGTGGGAAGATCCACAAACCAAACTCGGTCTACATAATCCATGTCACCACAGCAGAGTGAAATTCACCCTAATTCACTGAGTAGATTAATGTAGATTACATTGTGTGTGAATTAGCATTGATTTACATGGGTGAATATGGGGTACTCATCAGCAAGGCTGGATTATCACAGTGGATTTCAGCCAATTCCAAATCCCCAGAACACTACTATGTGCCACACAACACTTTTAACATGGATGAGTCTGGGTTGTTCTATGCATAAGTTCTCTTTTACTTTTATACATGCAGACTCATCTTAAAATAATTAAATTAACAGCATGCCTCCTGAATGAGGACTCTCAGACAAGCAACACTCTGGTATCAAAGGCAAGAAGGCTAGATTAACATATTTACTCATGGTGAATGCAGACAGTTCACAGAAATTACCCCCCTTATTATTGGGAAAGCACAGAAGCCTTGGGTGTTCAAGAATAAGACAGGTGCACAGCTTGGCTTTTGCTATCAGAACAATGCAAATGTGTGGATGACATTCACTCTCTATCAAGAATGGCTGTTGGATTGGGACAGGAAGCTCTGTGGTCCACACTGTCAATTTCATAGCTGCAGTACGCAGACACCTCAGCCTTGCCACATCACTCGACGCGTCTGATTTCAGCAGCCTCACGTTAGGTTTCTATACCATCGCTAGAGCAGGCGAGCTCACCATCCCGATGCTCACCTCCTTTGATCCAAAGCATCACATCAAACATGCCAACGTCCGAATTGAGCAAGACTGGAACAACATCAAGATCACTGTTTTACATGTCCCAGAAATGAAAACGAACCATGAAGGAGAGGACCTATCTTTTCTTCGACAGGCGCCCAACGACCCCGCTGATCCTTGAACAGCCCTCAACAATCATTTCGCCATCAATGAACCCCTCTCGATCTTCCGTCACATCGCCCTTTGACGAAAACCAAATTCACCCATCGTGTCGCCAGTGAGGCTGCCAAGGCAATTGGTTTCGAGCCTCTGCAGGGCCACGGAATGCGTATCAGCAGAACGCTTGAATACCTCATGCGGAACGTATCCTTCGAAATGGCCAATGCTGAAGGTCGCTGGAAAAGCAACGCCTTCCAGCTTTACCTTCGCAAACACACGCTTTGAAATCCTAGCCGTCCACATGCAGAAACACCCGACTCTGCACGAAGATTTCATTCGCCATACCATGCCTACCACTGAGAGCTCATGTGAGTCATCCTCCTCCTACTCTTGTGGGTTTCCAAGGGACGCTCGATGCGTCGTCGTCTCCTACCATCTCGGGGTTCGCGCTTACCTCGTCACACACAGGATCGTAGGTCTCCGGAAAGCGCGCTTTCGCCCCTCACGTTGTCACGCGTCGCTTAGTAAATTTTTTGAAGCAGCCCAATATCATCTCATTTGTTCGTCCCGCGTATACAGCGATCCTCAAAGACCGCCCCTTTCTTGTCATGCTTGCAACTACACCGACATGCCATAATTGCACCCTATGAACCCATTTTCTCAATAACACGAACACATCTCATTTTATCGAAAATCGAGCCGCACGGAGTTGTAGACACTTGAAATACAAAGAACGTTGTGCAATTCTTTTAGGATAAAACAAAACTTTGCGACTGTCATTAGCTTTTGACGATCAAGTCACCGGGGGATGAGCCCTATCTTAGCCTCATGGTACGGGCTGGTCACCAAGCTACTAGACAACGCTGTCAGTGATGACAAGATAGGTCAGCCTAGTATCTTTCCAATTGGTGTTCACATATTCGTAGGTCACGTTGAGGAATCCGAGAAGGCGAAATAGCATTCTAGATAGGGTCTGGATGATTAAATTCAATGTGTCCTTCCTTGTGGAACAGCCGCACATAGGGCGGTCAGCGTAATCGTTTGGAGTATTGTTATAACGATTCAGGAAGACAGGTCAGGGAGATTGCGTGAGCAGCGAGTTTCGATGTTGCCCCTTTATTTTCTGAGTAAAATGTAGACAGGATCCCCGAGCACGACGTTGGCCATATGTCGGAAAGAACCCGTCAGGGATAGTAAGAGGCCGCCAAACGATGCATATGCGGTGCTGTACGAAAATGAGCTCTAGATGACCAGATCACGCACAAAATCCTCACACTATCTCGGCAGTTCCGCCATCGAATTTGTACACCTGAGCCATGCACCCGCCATTGGTTACTGGAACTCCAGCCATGAAAACGCAGCTCACCTTCCCGTACATCACGTAGTCATAATCCTCCTCCAATCCTCTCCCACCTTTTCCGTCAGGCCTCCAGATATCCCTGTCTTTGTCCTCTGCACCAGCCCCATCGACACCTGCAGATGTGGCACCGCCGTCTCGTGCCAAGGATGAGGCAAGTGCCATAGCGAAATGTTGGCCTTCAGCGAGGGGGAATAGTTCAGTGTTGTAGTCTAAAGTCATGTCCATGTCGTAGTTTTTGGAGCGGGCATACAACCGGGACACTGGGAAGTTGAATGGTTAGATTATTGATATCTTACTACGCGTCGCTATGACATACCTCTATCGAATTTCTTTCCTTCCTTGTCAATGCCATTGATGGTAAATATGTCGTCAAAGACAATTCTTGATGAGGACGACGACATGGTTCTTGTCGAGGGGACGAATGAAAGCCTGAATCAAGGATCCTTGGTGTAAAACATTAAATATTTATTATTGCTCCTTGCAACACTCCAGATCCGAGCTCAAGCGCTCACTGATCTTCAAAGCTTCAAACTTCACCAACTGCTCAGCGCCGCTTCCTGGCGAACTCATTTTCTTGAGTAACAGTTGGCCCCGCCGACCTTACCAGTACACCTTGTAAAGAATTGTGATGCGGCATCTCTTGCGACAATATTCTCCCTTGGGAGCCCATGGCACTTTCCTCAGGTCAAGATCGTTCTTTCTTGTCAAAAGGCCGCCCCCGTCAGCTACACGAGAAGTGCCAACACCTCTTGTTTTCTGTTCGGCCGGGGAATGGGTACCTCGAGCACATACAAGGTGATCAGTCCCTGCCAGTTTGTAGTGCGTATCGCAACAGCTTAGGCAACTCGTTGACCAGGCTCTCTCCACACTCGTCTTTCTTGGCTGAGAGGGGCTTCACGTGTATAGAGACCAACTTTGCACGACCGCTAGAGTCAGGAATGTCCACTTCAGGCGAACTAATGGAGCACTGCTCTAACGGTTGGTATCTTTACACCTTACGGAATACTCGCTCATTTATCAACAGCATTGAGAACAAACCTTTTGATGTCTGGTGCTCCCTTTCCTCCTGTGATATTCGCTAGTGGTTTTGCTTCTCTGATTGCACAGACATATATATCCTCAAATCCTGCGCAAGGTCTCTTTCTTATTTCACCACCTCCTTCCAACGCGTCCTTGTATCCCAACATCCTACCTACACCATTGACGGAGTTTAACTACGAGCCGCAGTTCCCATTGGCAGTGATGGCTCAGCCCGAGCATATGGCCGTGCTCAGAGCTCAGAGTCGGTTCAGTCAGAGCGCATGGGTAGACCTCATCGAAGCTGAAGACTTGGAAGGAAAACAGGCTCTCAAGAAAATAGAACAATGGTTAGACGAACTTGGCATATAGGTCCCCCGTACCAACCCTTTATCGAATTCAGTCTTGCTGAACCTTATTGCCTGGCAGCTGCCGCCTCAAGCTTGTCTTTGTTGCTCTTAGATTTAGTCCTGGCCAAGGCTATAAAGTAGAATGACGCAACGGGGATTCTCGCCTTGATAGTGGCCCGTCTGTTTCTGTGTGCCGTGTAGGCAGGTATGTGGTTCAGTGCTCCACCTGGGTTTGGACAAGTCGGAAGGGTTCCCTTGGCGGCCTCAACCACTGGATAATTATTTGATGGCGCACTCCGACTTACAGTGCTCGCCTCATCGTTAGAGCGCTAGCCTCATCGATGCCAGTGAAAATAGATAGTTTGTCGGGTTCCCGTCATGAAGCAGAAGGCCTGGCCGTCTTGTGCTAGTCTATCAGTGACGCGCATGGTGTACGATTATGTGTCTAGAAAGCATGCACGGCGATGAGCTGGCATTGAGCACTCGACTAATATGATAGCGCCATGGGTTGTCCACTCGCACTATGACTGCGCATTACTCCCAGTTTGCTGTTCCTTTTCTATCTCCTCCCTGGCTTCAGCTACGCTCGCAAGGCCGGGAAGGACTACTTTCCACACCCCTCTGGAGGCAAGGACTCTACGCACCTGATGTTCAATCAACTCATGGAGCTTTGGAACATCTTTGAGCATGGCTCGACTGCCCATGAGAGATGTGGTCTTCAAGTTGAGAGTGAATTCTGGAGGTAAAGATATCGTTAAAACGGGTGCGGCTGAAGTGGGCGACGGGGCTGCAAGGGAAATCTATGACAAGCGACATGTAAACCATCATCACATACCTAGACTGGCATGAAACTCACGGATGACTCGAACAGATCTAAAGATATGGTAACCGATACAGGGAGCCGAGCAAAGGACGACATTGGGTAGTTGAATAAATAGGCAGTGGAAAGTGACATCGAAATGCTATCGGTGTAGGACATGTCGAACTTTACTGACTGTGTGAGGTCAGAGTATGAAGGGGACGCGGTACATATCACTGACGGTGAGAGAATCCGGTTCCTCCCTCCTGTTCACTAGCTGGGCATTAGACAGCCGTGGTGCTGAGTTTCCAAGGTCTACAGAGTGGACGGTTATATGGTCCTACACATGGAAACATGCCTGTTCAGAGATGAAGCTGAGGAGGGAAGGAGGAGCGCACAAGGAAGCTGCGGGGACGTATTTTGTTGGCATATGATTCTATTTTCTCTCGGGCGGCTTCACTTCCTTCAAACCCCTCTAATCCATCTTGCAACTTTGACCTGTAAACGTCGGCGACCTAACATACCTCTAACTCTGCAATGGATTGTGACGGGACAAGGTGACAAACCTGGCGTGCGAGCAAGTTGAACCAGTTGGCCGACTCGGAGCCCTTCTCTGTGATGATTCCGTCTCCAGGGATGGGGAAACGTGGGTGGTCTGGTTTTATGAGCGGCTGAAATGTCGGGGCCTCTGACACTTCGTTTGGGGGAACGAAGAAAAGATATTTGAGGACCAGAACAAAGAGAACGAAGACGGACAACTGGCCAAGGACAAGACCTTGAGTAAAGGTTGGCGTTAGGGAGAAGATGTAGTTGTTGCCCATGAGGATCGTGTTAGCACAATCCTGCGCCCGTCACTTAGATCATAGGTTGGTCACATAACCAGCTTGGTTCGGCTATTCCCAGCTAACAACCAACGATAATTAACAACCATCTGTGACAAAATTTCAGGTAGGTTGTCACGATTGTACTAGGATTCAAACTTCACTGCAGCCAAGACTGCGCCTGTTGAGAGCGCAAGCTCACCTTCTCGCGCCTATCAGATGGGTCCTGACACGGAGCATCCTCAACCGACCGTACTGGTTTCCTGGCCCAGTGCTCCCCTCACCGAGTCGCTGGTACGCAAGTCGCTCGCAGATCTTGGCCTATCAAATGCTATCGTCCCTGCCCTTCCCTCCCCTCCCTTACCACCGAAGCTCATTCAATGGGCTACCTACGACTGCATTGACCACTCTCTAACGGCTTCTCATTCGAACATTGTACTTTCGTCGTCTTATACGATTAGAAAGGCTCTCATCCGAAAGCACTTCTTAGCTCGATGCATTCAATCCTATCTCGTCAAACGCTCCGAATCATCTCTAGCAAAGGCAGTGCCACGCACGTGGGATATAGATATCTCACATGCAGATGAGCTCGATGAAATGTGGAGCGACGAACTATGGGATCTTGGCAATCAGCTAGTAGATCCCGGCGACTCTAAGAGTTGGTACATCCTCAAACCGGGGATGGCGGATAGAGGGATGGGGATCAGGCTTTTCGACAGCAAGGACTCCTTGTACAACATCTTTCAGGAGTTCGAAGGAGACTCTGACGATGAGCAAGTTGAAGATACGGGCACCTCCGTTATGACTTCTCAGCTGAGGCATTTCGTTATTCAGGTATCAGGAATCTCGCTGCTGGCAAGAGCTTCTCAACTGAGTGTACGTGCAGGAGTACCTTTCCACCCCGCTGCTTCTCGATCCGAACGAAATCTCACCAACAAGGGAGGTCTTGAAACCGTCGTGCGATCTCCGAGGTTACAAAGTCACTATTCTTCTTTATCCTCTTTGCTCTCGAATGACTTTTATTTTCACAGTTTCACTTGCGAACATATGTAGTTGCCTCAAGCGCAGTGACAGTATTCATGTATGAGCACATTCTCGCACTATTCTCTGCCGAACCATATCGGTCTCCAACACGATCCAGCAATGACTCTGAGGTATTTCTCACCCCTCACCTGACCAACACCTCTCTGCAAACCCACCGTGGCGAGGACGGTGTACGTCTTTTTGACGAGCTGAATGGATGCCATATCCTGTCAGGTGATCAGAACTCGGGCAGTTTCGTTTTGGATACACTAGCTATTGCCGAGGTTAAACGGCAGATCGCTGGGGCCCTCTCGGAAACATTCAGAGCTGCACTTGAGCAACCAGTTCATTTTCAGGCACGATTACTTATCCTTCGTTGGTCGCGGACTTCCTAATCTTTACCCATAGCCTTCACCCAATGCTTTTGAGCTTTACGGTGTTGACTTTCTGGTCTCACATGAACCCGGCGCTTTTCAAGTTAAACTTTTAGAGATTAATTCTGAGCCCGCCATCGAACTGACCGGTCCACGATTGACTTGGATCCTCGATGAATTGTTCAAGGCTATTGGAGTCGTTTGCATTCAGCCTTTTGTAGGGGGGGCGAGCCGGGGAGCCAGCATAGCTTCATGGAAAGTAGGAGAAATCCGTCATAATTTACGCAAGTGTCTCGATGTCAAAGTGCACGGCTCTGGAGGGTGGTAGTCATTCATGCAACGATCATCAGGTTGATATCGGGTAGCATCAAGGGATCGATACACAATGCGGTTCCTGAATAGTATGCTACGTGGTTCAAGCGCAAGTAAAATCACGGTTTCTTGTTCCCAGAGGTTCTGGGATCTGTTAGGAACGGTTTTGCTAGACTGCGGCCAGCGAAAGCTAGGTACACACCTCATTTTCTTCCTTTTGGTTGGGCCGTTGGTCGAACTCGTCTTTCGTTTGGTCGGCAGAACTTCTCTGCTGGCCGCCGGTAAAATAAGGGTGCCTTTGTTGCTTCCGCGCTTCTCTGGTGGGGGAGGCGCAAATGAGTCTAGAAGCTTTTGACAAAAGACCTGGTTGAATCCAATACACCGTATGCCAAAACACTGCAATTTGATGACCCCTTTCGTGTACATGTTTTCGATCATCCGGGATTGGGAAGGCGGCACCAAGTCTTGGAAGAGGGTCGTTCGTTCCGAGGCATACTCCACCTTCTGTAGGGGCGTCAGCTTAGCGTCCTGCAACATAAAATGTACTACCTTGGGATCTAAGTGCCGTAAAGTCTCTGTTGCCATCGTCGTAACATTAGAGTCTCCTATCCGTTCATATGTGCCTATGTAGTGCCATTCCTTGCCTACTAGGTAACAGATATCCATCTGTTTACCAACGTCGAAATCGTTTTTCAGTTTCACCCAAGTGCCTCCATTGCTCTTTGGGTTGTATTGGAACGTTGGCTTGATAACAAGACCTAACGCGATCCCAGAGGGAGACCATATGACTTCGTTGCTGTTCATTAAGTACGGACCTTGACTGTCGATGTAGTTAGGATAGCAATTTATTGTTCTGGAATCAATACGTACCACACGCCGAGAAGATTCTGTTGTCCAATATCGTCAGCATCACTTGCCAACCCTATTGTGGTTCGGTGAATACCTTGTGAAACTTGGCATGGAGAACGCGAGAGTATGGCCGTATCGAAGCTAACTCCGATTGCTCCTCCACAAGTTCATACGGTGTCTCTTCAAAAAAAGACCTAAAATCAATATCGGAAGGCGAGACTCTCCTAGACTGCCACGACGACGTCAGCTATTGGTTTGCAACAGAATGCTCAACATACATGCTCTAGTTCCTGAGTACACTTCGAGAGTTCAACACGAAGCTCGTTCAGAACCTGTGGGGTAGTCCAGTAATCATCGCAGTATTATTCTCAAATCTTACGCACTTCAATGTATCCAACTTTCGCAACTTTCGACCGTTTTCGTTTTGCTCGAAGGGTAGACAACTGTTCCTGCATCACTGAACCTTTCTCCTATACCGGAGCCCTTGTTAGTATCCACTGACGATGAAACAACTTTCCGTTACTACCTTTTCGCGAAGGAGTTCTTCTCTTTCTGCAAGAACTTCAGCGAGCTCTTCTCTCATTCGACGCATTGACTGGACGAAAGACTTGTCAGTACTCTTTGGTCAACTTATGGCAAAGAGTAGCTGGTCTACCTCTTCGTATTGCGAGGATTGAGGTACATCCTCCTCTGCCTTAAGGGGAGGCCATTGCGCAAGTTCATCCTGAAGCCTTAAAACATTGCCTCGCAGCGCCGCGTTGTCTGCTTTGAGAGACTCGTTTTCGGTAATGAGAGCTTGTGCTCGCTCGCGCGTCAGCCCAGTAGACTCGGCTACGCTTGGGGAAGAGAAAGCTCCCTGACACATGACAAAAGTTAACTCGCGTTGCAGGATACATCGATTCTCCAGCCCTACCCGTTCGGCTTCACGCAATTGGGCTCGGACAGCCTTGAGTTCCTGTGCAAGCAGCTTCACCATCTCTGACGCCAATTCTGGGTCCATGGTATTATCCATCCTGGATCATCGATGTGAAAACCGTGCTAGTTGTGCAGTGCAGGAACTCACGTGACAAAGGAGAACTCAGCACCACCGAGTCCGAGTCACTGCTGCTGTGACCCCCAGGCGTGCAAGACATGCAGAGTACATCGTTGCATTCACCCGTAGACCGCGAAACCTCCACTCCATCTCGGAAGCGCTCCAAATGGGACGAAGAAGATCCAGAAGCTGAAGCCATCCAGAAGCGTCAACAAACTCTCAAACGTCTCATAAAATCTTCTCGGAGCACGCGCTCCAGTGATGCCAGTCCGATGCGCGTGGGCCATTCGCCCTTTCGACAATCTCACCCGAATGTTCCTATCACACATAGTATCTTCGTACCCCCAAGGACTTCCCACCCTTCAATCCAGCCTTCACGCTCAGTTTACCGTTATGAGCGACTCAACCAAATAGAGGAAGGGTCCTACGGCATTGTATTCCGTGCTAGGGATAAAGAGACTGGCGATATAGTTGCTCTTAAGAAGCTCAAACTCGACGAGGAGAAGCACGGCTTCCCGATCACCGCGTTGCGTGAGATCAACGCTTTGATGTCTTGTCACCATGAAAATGTGGTTCACATCCGAGAAGTAGTGGTTGGTGACACTTTGACTCAGTAAGTTCAGAAATTTAGTCGAGTTCAAGGCCGAGATCAGATCAACCGTTGGAAGAGTCTATGTAGTAATGGATTTCATCGAGCATGACCTCAAGACGCTCTTGACCCTAATGCCGTCCCCTTTCCTACAATCGGAAATCAAGACTCTCATGCTGCAGCTCCTGTCTGCTGTCGCCCATTGTCATTCGAACTGGATTCTTCACCGTGACTTGAAGACCAGTAATCTGCTCATGAACAATCGTGGAACTATCAAGGTGGCGGATTTTGGCCTCGCAAGAAGATATGGTGATCCTATTGGTGTGGGAGGTTTGACCCAACTTGTAGTGACCTTGTGGTACCGGTACGTTTGCAATGGCGGTAATATCCCCAGCCTGTTCCCTCTCACATGGATCGGCAGTGCCCCAGAAATACTTTTGGGAGCTACCAAATATTCGACTGCCATCGATATGTGGTCCGTGGGGTGCATTTTCGCCGAATTGCTTTTGAAGGAGCCACTGTTTCAGGCTAAAGGAGAGGTCGAACTTCTTTGTATGATTTTCAAGCTCCTCGGACCTCCTACAAGCTCGTCATGGCCAGAATACTCCAGTCTCCCCCTTGCTAAAACTATTACCCTTCCCTCCTCACATGCTCACCAGTTCCGGCAGCGATTTCAGTACATGACAACCTCTGGGATTGATCTTTTGATGTCTTTCTTGACATACGATCCGGAGCAACGCATCACCGCTGAAGAAGCTCTGTGCCATCCATATTTCAGGTCAATCCAGCAAGTTAACAATTGTTCTCATTGAACTAACAGGTTGGCCAAAGCGAATCTCCTTTTCCCAAGCACCCAGATCTTTTTGCCTCATTCCCATCAGCTGCTGCTGGTGAAAAGTCAGTGTGGCCCTGTTCCCATGGCAAGTTCGCTGACTGCGTCCGTTCTTAGACGCAAAAAGCCCTTCGACAGTCCCTCGGCGCCTGTTCGAGCTGCCAACAACAACATACTCACAGAAAATGACTTGCCATTACACTCAATGCATTTGGTATCAGAAGTGCTATAGGGCGGCTGGCGAGATAAGTAGTGAGAAATACGGAGGACATGCACGAAGGATATGGGCGCACACCCAGCATATATGTTACAGACCACCAGCGTCGTCTCCAACGCCATCCTCGATACTCGACAATAGTTGTCGCATTTTCTGGAATCGGGTTCGTGTACGTTCCATTTCACCACACTTATCATAAAATTCTTTCACTTCTTGTATGGTGAACCTGCACTCGTTGGCAATGTCGCAAATTGCTTGATCAATGCAATGGAGGCTGACTTGAACCACCGCCTGCTCGTTCCCTGCAGCAAATGGGATCGGAGGGGGTCGGCTATTCGATTGAGAGCTTAAGTCACTGCAAAGCGCTTGAGTCTACCATCTCATTCAAAGAGAAGAGAGTACTCACATCGATCTTGCTTTCTTTGCGGTACGCGGTTCACTATCGCCATCCTCGCTCGCTTTGCGTTTTCCCCATGGTGGCAGAGGTTGATCGCCAATTCGAATTTGCCATTCTTCGCTCTCTTCGTCATCTTCCATCTCCTCTTCGTCAGGACTTCGTGGAGCGGGATTTGCTGATGTCGAAGCCTGTGATCTACTCGAAGTTTGATCGGGGATGATGGTCGGAACTGCGCCATCCATGTGGCCGTTGATGCCCCCAATTGTCTGTCCCTCTGGGTGAAACGGTTCCTCCACTGCCTTTCCGCGTTTCTTCCTGACGCGTTTGGGCTTCTCTTCAGCCTTTCGGACATAGCCGTACTGCCCTTTCTCCCCATGAGCTGGCTTCTTCTGGTCGACTAACGCCGCGACTATGTTGTCCAAGCGAACTGAATTCTTCTTGTAACGCTCCCGCCATGACTGCCAAGTATGACGGGCCACCCATGCATATTCCGGGTCAACGGCCTTTGAGGGATTAGGCGACGGTTCGTGCAGTATAAATTCTGAGACCAACCATTTCACACAGCTGCTGGTAGAGACGATTACCAGTTCTGCCACCCGTTTCCTTGTAAGGAATCTTGGTTGCTATCCACTGGCAGAGTCGCTCCTCGTCCTCTTCAGTAAACTGCGTGCGTCTGTGATTCCTGTTCAGCAACCAACTGTCATCAGTGAGAGAAATACCGAAGCTCACTCTTCTCCGGGGCGCCGACCTCCTGGATTCTTGTACACCAAGGGTGTATAAACCAGAGCTCCTTTCTCGACGCATTTCTTAACCCATAAATAAGATTCGATGTACTTTTCTGGGACCCCTTGATATGACTTTACAAGGTGTTGGAAGACTTCTGTGTTCGGATCGGCGAGAATTACACGAGCGGATTGAGGAGAGGCAGTAGGGTCTCCACCGGAATGCTGGAGACACCGAAAAATTCCGATCAAACGTCGAAGGACGGGAACCCGTCTCACTCACCATGATACGTTGACTAAGTGCAGTTCGGGCATTCACGTTAGCGATGCTGGGATGTATGTGCATCTTGATGGGAATTCCATGCTCGACGAATATCTGCTTCAACAGCATTCCGGCTATCTTGCAAGCCTCGACATAAGTGTAGGGCACCAGATGACGCTCGGGTCGATCTGGACTGGCCCAGCATAGGCGAAGACGCTCCTCCTCCGCAGTTCCGGGCTGAACCAATATGTAGCCTTGTCTGGGTACCTTGCTCTCAACCCGTCCACCGAGAGACTTGCTCCGCTTGTCAAGCCAGCCTGTTTCATGGGCCGAGACCACTCACAGTAATGGTTTCGCACAGTTCCGCTTGTATTTCTTGTGGGATATCCTTCTGTATGAAGAACTTGACCGCTAAAGCATTCTCGTCTTGAAATATTGGCTGCAATTGGAATGTGGTTATAGAGGTCAACCAGCCGCGCTGCAATGAAGGCTCACCATCGCTTCTGGGGCTTATGAGGGTGCGGTAGTCGGTGTGGAAGTTTCAAAACCCAGGTTCGGGTTAGGTTTAGGGTTTCAAAGGTCCTGTCAGGGTTAGGGTCGTGTTTGTATGGTGCAAACAGTTCCTGAAGAACAAAAGTCACATTAATCAATATCATATAAACCTATGTGTTCTATAAAACTAAAGATGTTAACCGTCGAGGTATAAAGCTACGAGGACTGTTATATGATATGAATGGCGTTGTGGATTTGTTTCTCAGGCTACAAAGCTTTCATCCTTCTCAACTTGTTCATTACGTCGTCTGGATGCACGCCCTTCGTCGTCGCCCTACCGTCCATGAAGTTCCACAATCGAGATGGCTTGCTGATTTTCACATCTACTTCAAGTTATGAATGTGGAGCGCGAATATCATTGGCTAGATCACCAGCAGTTCCAGAGCTCAAGGACAAGAATTAGAGTTTTTGAGTCACTCCATGAAGCTGAGCAAGTGACAACAACTCTGCATGATCGACACCAAAAAAGTTCACCAACTTTTCTACACGCCGAGCCGCGTCCACCGTTGCAGGTCGCCGAGGGAGTGTCCGAAACTTCGAAGGAATGCGAAAAAAATGAGGCGAGGTCTCACTTCCAACGTCGTCGGATGGATCAAAAGATGGTGAGACAGTGCCGTCAGGGGGGTTTCCACTAACACACTCTTGATTGGTGTATCATCGCCGAGAAAATTGACACAGGGCTTAAAGCGAGTTTCGGAAGAAAGGGAGGTCACGGTCGGGACTGGCGCTGGGTGGGGCGCAGTGCCTGTCTAAGCTTGGAAAGTAAGACATCACATGCAAGAGGAATAACAGAAGGCGCATCTCACCGATCCGTAGACGGCGAACTTGCACATGCTTCCGGGGTCTACCGCAGATGTTCGAATAATTGACAAGTCGGAACGGGGATCGTCTTTCGTCCATAGGGATCTAACTTCCTAGCCCCTTCTGCAGAATCAGGAGCGGGTGGGTCTTGTAAAGATGCACGAGGATCAAGGCTTCTGCCTTTGTGGTGGCACTGTCCTTCGCGACGAGGACGAACTTACGCGGGAGAAAGACTCCCACCGAGATAGGAATGCGGCCAGCACGAATCGCGATGTCTCCAGAGATCTCCTCGCCTAAATTCCTTGTCAACTTCGCCGGACTGGTACGGCGCAGCTGTTCTGTATGTCAGAGTGCAAGTGCCGGATCATCTTCCCAATCCTCGTCGCCTTTCGCTGAGAGTAGAACAACGGAAAAAGACGACCTATATCCGCAACATTCAACGAGAGACAAGAATTGGTCAGCCGTCTCGTTGAACGTTATGTGCGAGGTGTCCGAGTTCGACGACAGGCGATAGTACTAAGCAGGCGCACGCACGAGTCGTTTACGCTGGGTAATCTCGTGGGAGAAGCCCCATCGTCCACCGTCACCTCGGCTACCTTTTCCAGGTAGCCTAATCGTGTTGAAAAGATCAGGTCATAGAAAGTCCTGCTGAAACCCCCACTGGCAACAGTAGGTCTAGAGGCCTCAGGAAGTTGCAGAGAATCGATATTTCGTTGGGGGATATTTAGATGGAGAAAGGGTGGGAGACCAACAGGAAGGCGAGAGCTAGTACTTACATGAAGAACTAAGACGTTCATTCGACATTCCTTGGTGGAAGAGGTTGTTGGAAGAGTTGTTGTCTACCAAACTTGAAGTGGACGCTAGCGGTGAAGCTTAAGGAGGTTTCATGTGGGTTGCAAGATTTGGCGTTCACAAGACGTGGGCGGGCACAATGATCTCACTGGCAGTCAGTAACTTATGGGTGAAGCGCGGTGCGGTGTCCCCTAGCTAGACACACATAACTTGGACCCAGCCGACAAGTCACTTACCGTGACGAGTCTCGCCATGATCACAGGGAAAGTAGACATTCACATCTACCTACTACGTACGGCCCACCAAATCCACAGAAATGTCAAGTGACCGATATCAATCGGACTCTAACTTCGATGGACCAGGTAGTTTATATTTTCGACAAGTACTTCTCTCGCTAGAACTTTTGCTGCTTACTTCTATCAGGAGGTACTGTGCCAGGCCCGCTCCTGCCATTAGTTCTAAGGTGCCAATAATCTCGGAATTGATCAAGTCCAAAGAACGTGCTGTATCACACCGCCATAAACATGCATAGATATATGTGTAGAGTAATCTGATAATAACAATATTGATATGCGTCAAGAAGTCCGGAAGTCTGGTAGCCTGGGAGGTTTCCTCCCGCTGGCAGAAGGGTCCTCGTTCAACATTCCATTCGCTTGGGAAAGACGAGACGATTTTCCCGCGATGGTTGACAACCGGAGACTGGATGGTAGCTTTACCAGCGAAACACGTTTGGCCGCGCGGGTTTTATCCCACTCCTCCGCTTGTTCTTCTGAAGAGTCTTGTCCTATGTGGAGTATGTCATGTAGCGAGGTATCCTGGAGCGACTGGTTTGTATTTGACAGGGATAAATGTGGGGTCTCATCGGAAAATGGGTAGCAGCCAATCGAACTATCGCATGTTTCTGTGGTGGGCGAATCGGTGATGCGACTTGGGGACGGTCCGAGGAATGTCGATGCGGGAAATGCTTCTCCCGATGAAGGCCAGTCAGGGCCAAAATCGAGGGCGGAACGAAAGGAGTCGCAGACAGATGAATCGAAGGAGTGTGGGATAGGTTCAGTTGTGTGTTCTTGGGGAGAACCGTTGAGGTGAATCTCCTGAACGAGGACCACTGATCGAGAGTTATCCCTGAAACACCGATTTCGCAAAGTCTCCGTCGCGGCCTGTAAAGCCAGTGTGGTTGTCCGTTTGAAACACCTCTCTTCTGCGGCGAGGTCGTTGAGAAGAACATTGCGATGACAGATGAGTTTGGTGACGTCTAATCGCATTGCCTGAATCTGCTTAGACAGGCTCTGGACAGCATCTTGCAAACGATCACGAGTTGATTTTTGGAATGGTGCCAAGACCCCAAGGTGTCTAGCAAGGTGCATACGGGAGTTGATTTGTGAATTAGCAGCGCAGATGCGGGCTTCCAGATCTTCCACACAAGCATGGACCATCTGAGATCTGGAAGTGAGGCTTGTAGGTTCAACCTCAGCTGGGAATGATTTCTCTGTGCGAGCACGGAGATCATCCAGGGGGGCTGAAAGATTGCTCACGCTAGGGCGTGCGGCTGCCAGCTCAGCTTTCACCATGTCAAATGTTTCTTTAAACTGCGATGCCCCGTCGACCTCGGGTGTAGATGGTGCCTCCATTTCTAGAGTCTGCTTGCCATTCACCATCTTTTCAGAGAGTGCTTCGTGGGAACGACCGCCACCAGGCGGTTCGTCCACGAATGCGGGGAGGTTACGGTGATCCCATGACAGTATCCCTGGTTGATCAGGATTTATCAAGCGCAAATCACGGAGATGGGAGGTAGCGGCAGCTACCCCACTGAGCATGACATCCTTGCCTGACATTCCAAGCGGTCGCATACGAATACCAGCAGTTTTGAAGGCACTTGCATAGTTTATGCAGGAAATCCACTCATTCATCTCTTTCTCGTCCGTCGTTTGTAAAAGAATGTGACGCCCGTCGTGGGTGGTGAGGCTGAACGTATTCAAATACTACCACAGAGGTACTCAGTACTTGAAACATATGTAGTAGCATTCGTGAGCGCAGCTTACCTTGTTATATGACCGGTCAAAAACAGCTAGCGCATGTTTTAAAGAGATGATTTCATCGGGTCTGAACAACGTCCATTGTATGGGGCTTTTCTTTGGTGGATCGCTCCAAGAAAGTAATGTTGACGTCCACGACAGATCACGGAACAGAAGGAGCTGTGACCCTGTAAGCGCGACACTGAATGGCCGCCACTTGCGATTCAATGGCTTCTTCCCCCCTTCGAGGAGACCATCCTTCCTGTTGAGTACAGCAACTTTAGTAAGCTTGAGGCTCCATATCTCGGAAGGTGCAGGTGGCAAGTCGGGCATTCCGCCAGCGCCATTCAAGGATGGGTTTGGAAGGCCACCAACACTCAGGCCAAAAATTGCTGTGGGCAATCGCATCTCTGCAGAGGCTATTTCGATGACGTGCCCCTTGGTGAAAGCAAGGAGAATCTCATCGTAATCCCAAGTAGTACCAGTGCCATCCCATCGGAAGGGGTTCTCTAGAGGGATTTGACCCTCAACATTGACACGAAGTTGATCCAACAGTCTCTACGAGGTCACTTTAGAGAGATCCAGGATTTTCCCGAAGGACTCACGTTGGTGATGAGATAGTAGGGATCAATCTTCGACCTATTGAGCAACATGTTTCCACTTTGTACCATTGGACTAGGAAGGCCGGAAGACGTCGAGGGTCTAGTAAGATTTCCTTCAACGTTGCCGTTGCCGTCTGAGGGATCCTCAATAAAGATGAAGGGCGCAAAAACGATGTTGTCGTAGAAGCACTGGATTGATCGGTGTTATTGGCAGCCACACTGCGGTTTTTCAGGCTGAGCTTACATCAAGAACCTCTGGTATCATTCCTGGAAGGCTCGTGTTCTTCACGTAATCTGCCTTCGACATCTTCCGTCGGTTTGACTTGTTGAACGCATCCGTATGTAGCATAATCAGACTAAATGCCAATATGTACGTATGATCTGAAAGGGGGATTATGGTGATCGAATAACAAAGTCAAGTGAGGGATAACGTACCTGTGGATACGAATAGGTCAGGATTACATGAAAGATACCTATTGGCGAATGCTTCAATGACTCTGTCGATTTGCTGCGTCTCTCGAGGTAGCCCGACATCCATCAACAGTCTCCGCAAAGCAACATCGAGAGGATCACCCCTAAACCCGAAGCGATTGATAAAGAACTCAAGAGAGTCTACATAGAAAGTGTCACCACTGTCGAAATGGCTGTGAGGACACAGAGCGAGGCTAACAAACGTCTTACCTGGAGGCCAGGACTCCGGCTATATCGGCTTTGGAAACTATGGACGCCAACCTGTTGACAAATATCTCGGGACACTCGTCCACTCGAGGCTTCAGGATATCATGTGGGATTTGGGACAAAGAAGGTCGAGGCGACCGAGAAACGGGAGACGAAGCGACACCTTTGCCAAGGTTTTTGCTGGATGACGGAGGTGAAGATGCGAATAAATTAACAGAAAGTCGATGCAAGAGCGGAGGGTTTGTAGAAGAACGAGGCCGGGTATTTAATGAACTAATATTGAGAGGCCGACGGATTGGATGACCAGGATGCGAAACATTGCCCGAAGGGGATGCTACGGGATGCGATGATAAAGCAAAGAAGGAGCGTGAACGGAAACGAGTTGCTGAATCGGCTGTGGTAGGACGGCGTGGCGGCGGAAGAGACGAAAACTGGAGAGAGTGTGGATACGGACCGGCAGTGGATGGGCGTTTGTTTAATTTGTTAGGCGTAACTGGGGTATGCGGCAAGGCAGGAACCTCGCCATGAGCCACTGATGAATGACGAGAAGCTCGTTCTGAATGGCGCCTAGAAAGTCGTTGAAGACTACGATTACTGCGCTGCCGTCCAAGAAAGTCTGGGGATGTTGACCGAAAGTCCACCCGAAAAGGGGAGGCGGGCTGCACAACTGGGAGTGACGGTGACCCAGATGGAACAGCGAGATGTTGTGGTGACGGTTTTCGTGACCAGAACGAGGACTTCCGGACTAGTGGCGTGGAGGGAGAGTGTCCGTTGTTGCCTTCAGGTGAGTTCGCTTCTCTTTTCGTTGTGGTTAAAACTTGTGTCAATGAAAGACCTCTACTCCGAGGCCCATCGAGATGCCTTGTGGACCCTTGATTATGCTCTGACCTCAGTGAATGTGTGCTTCTACTTGCCCGCACAACATTCCCAGGTCTCCCGGTAGGAGGGGAAGCGAAAGCAATGGAGTTCATCCGAGAGGCAGGGGGGAGCATGGGTGTATTACGATAGACGTCCAAATGGATTGTGGGCTGCGACGGAGGAGTGCTTGGCAAATCCCGGGTAGAAATGGGGGAGTGAGGTGCCTCTGTGTTTCCGACGTCGGTTTCACCACGACGGGCACTAATTCCATCACCATTTATGCTGTGATTGGGTTCCATAGTAGGTTCGAGAGGTGGCGGTGGGAGTTCCTTGTCGATCAATAGTTTCCGAGTGGATGGACTACGTGGAATCATGCCATGCTCGTCTGCATGTGGTAGCCCTGCAAGGCCCCTACGGGCGGAGGAGGATACAGGAAGCATACGACGCGTCCAATATGGTAGAGAGAAGAAGTGGAGGCCGCTGCTGGTACTGTTGTCACTGACGGTTGAAGTAGCGGCATGTGGGCTGGCTGGTGATGCGCCGGATGGAGCATTTCCAGTGGAACCTGAAGCGTCTGAGCGGCGTATGTCTGCCGAAGGGGAATTCCTGTTTCCAAAACCCAGGATGCTGACCATTATGGTCTCCAATAGCGGTAGTGTAGTCGTTGGAGACACTATGCTGTTGTGTTGCTAGGGCTGTTAATCAGAAGCAGGGCAACGTCGTGCACGTCGTGCAGGGGCTGCAATAGAGGCAGTGGAGATAGCGACACGAGAGAGCGAGACTTGAAAATGGCCGTGGGCATGGGCGTCAATTGATCTCATTTGAACAACTCGACTGAATCTTCCGTTGGCTCCAGTCTTCCCGCAAACAAAACGGAACTGGAATTAGCTTACATAACTAAAGCTAATACCATGTATATCTTAACAGCACCCCCTGCTTCTCACAAGCGTGCTAGCCTCGTATGTGTGTTACGACTTAACTCTGCGACTCTTCTCCCGTTCAATCTTGTTGCGCTTGTCCACAAGATTTTCCCGCTGTGCATGAATGAGCGGTGTGAATATCAAGGACGTGATTCAGACGAACCTCTGCTGCCCGTTTCTTTTCCCCATATTTCATACGCTCGTATAGTTTGCGTTTCTTGTTACTGAGTAACATTTTGCCCATGTCTTCCTCTTCCTCGTCGCGCTCAAGAGATTTCGCCGTCTGTTTCTGCTTCTTGTGCAGTCTCTGGATCTCTTGTTCAAAAGTGCCGTACTCAACTCCTGAGACTTCAGCCGCGAGCTCAGCAGCACGCAGAGACTCTGCGTCGTTGGGGATGATGGACACAGCGTCGATAGAGTCGGTAGCGTTGTCTCTTGGTTCATCCTCTGAGACCGGTTCGCCCTCGCTGTCTGGTACCTCCTCCGCCGAGGCTTCGAGTTGCGACAAACCGGCAGTCGGATCGTAAGCCCCCAGTTTATCACCGAACGGCGAGAGATGGGGAGGAAGCGTGACACCTTGAGCATAGAGACCTTCTATCAAGATCTTCCCCGCGTTGATGCAATCTACGACCCATTGTGGCTGGACATATTTCCGCCTTCGCCGCCGCTCTTTCTCCTCCGGCGACTCGTCAAGCCTGGCGACCACAGGGCGGTCGATGATGACGTGAGTGATAGAATCGTCAGTTTCTGCAATGGGTGATCCACTGCCCGACGAAGCTGGCCAACCGACTCGACCTCCAAACGACCGCACCAAAAACTCGAAGGCGGGTCGAGAGGTTTCGCGTGATAAGAAAAATGTGTACGGCAAAAAGAGTGAAGTCGGAGCAAACTTAGGTGTTGCGGACAATGACTGCAATGTGGGCAGTGATGCAACCGTGTCCACGTCAGCAGCAGATGTATGGGGAACGAACTCTTCGTCAGCCTCGGTAGTCTTGCAGGCATCAACAGAATCCATGTTGACGTCTTGAGCGGTGGGGGATGATCCAGCAGCGATATTTTTGATTGCCTGGCGGACCTCCTTCGTCGACGCCTTTTTGGTTGAGTTTTCACGTTTTGATGCAGGCATGATATCCTTTTCTACTGTTCGAACGTTAAATGCCCCAATCCCTGCACCGGTTTCGTCTCGGTTGGTGTCCAATGGTGGAGGGTAGACGAACCCGGCATCTGTGTAGAGTTTGAAGAAAACGAAACCAAGTTGTGTCTGATATAGTTCCAAGAACGTGAGCATCACTCGAACGTCGACATCTGATGGGATCTAAATAAAACAACATTTTGAGCACCAAAGAGGGAAGATCTCGATGCGAAATATTTACATTCTGGGTGAACTGGTACGGAACAAGCCATGTGACATCCTGGTCCACGATCTCCGCCTGGTAATATATCCCCTTGATGGAGAGGAAGACCTTCCTGAGCGAGCGGGAGTGCATCACATAGAGTTCCCATTCAGCGGCCAAGCGAGAACAGTTGGCAATTAGTGATGGGGAAACACGATCATTTGATGGTAGAGAGGCGAAAAGAAATATCATGCATAGTGCATCGTCAATGTCTCGCACAGCATCGATGAAAGTAGGGTATCTGAGAATTGTGTGAGGTTCCCCTGTGACGCCATTAATGGGATCTGCAACCATACCTCTCTTTTATGATGTGATCTAGTTGGTAGGTCGGTTTATTGTCCTCCAGATTTTTTGCAATACTACAATCGCCGCGCCCGAGAGCTCGAGAAATTTTCTTCGCAAAAGCCTTGTGTTCTCGTAATTTATTCAAGACTGGCTCATGTGCAAGATATGCGATGTCCTTCGTGTAGTAGAACGACGTCGGAGCTGTCGACCCTTTGTTGGCTTTCTTTTTGTTTCGTGGCTCGCGTGGAAAGATCCCTACTTCATGTCAGAACAGAAAGGAGGCAAAGCACGTTCAAACATACCTTTGAGAATGCACAACCGACGAAAGTCAGCCAAAGAGCACTGCAACTTTTTAACCGCAACTGATCGGGTCATGTAGGCTTTGGCTGCCCCAGCCTTTCCCTTCTGTTTTAAACGACCCATCAGTGCTATTTGCCAGGAATATGGAGTATGGTGGTGCACTGCTAAATGATCGAAGTATCGTGACCAAGAAAG
Organism: Paxillus rubicundulus Ve08.2h10; assembly: GCA_000827395.1. Taxonomy (NCBI): domain Eukaryota; kingdom Fungi; phylum Basidiomycota; class Agaricomycetes; order Boletales; family Paxillaceae; genus Paxillus; species Paxillus rubicundulus. The sequence goes on along the minus strand of KN825079.1, from coordinate 8,799 downwards.
CTTGATCTTTATTTGTCAGGTACAAACAACGCTTCCTCCACTGAAACACCATAATCATGAGGTGAGTATGAAGACGAAATTGAGGCCACCTTGCTGAAAATATTGTTTATAACAGTCAGTACGTTCATGTCCCTAAGTCCGAGCTAGACGAGGCTCAGCTGCGCCAGCTTGAGGAGCATGAGATCAGTCAGGGTCCATTGTCGGTCTTGCAGCAAGCTGTTCGCAACCACGCTCAAGTTCTGATCTCCCTGCGGAACAACAAGAAACTCCTTGCACGTGTAAAGGCTTTTGACCGACACAGCAACATGGTGTGTCTCGCCTTTGCGGTATCCTTTTCCTTAGCTGATGTCTGGTTTATCATGTTAGGTGCTGGAAAATGTCAAGGAGGTTAGATCGTCCGATCATCTCCCATGCTGCATTGTTAACGGCTACCTCCAGATGTGGACTGAGATACCGAAGGGTAAGAACAAGAAACCCGTTAACAAGGACCGTTTCATCAGTAAAATGTTCCTGCGGTACGTGCAGTGTCCTAGTCAACGTACATTGATCTGATTTTCGATGAAGTGGGGACTCAGTCATTTTAAGTGCGTTTATGATGTGTCTCAGAGCTCTTAGATCCTGACATCTCACCAGTTCTGCGGAATCAAGCGTGATACCGACTGTATCTCATCCAAAATCAGCCATTCCATGGCTGTACTTGCAAGACTGTAAACTACCGTCGACCTGCCCGATACGTGGAGCACATACTGAAGTTCTGGCCTGAAGGACGGTCTACGGTACGGTTCACTTCGTAGCTACTTTGCGTAATATATCAGGCCTTTGACTTCTCCCAAGTATTACCCAAGTAGTACATTCATCTGTTCTTGCGGAAGCGAAATGAGTTGCCCTCGTGTGTGCGCTGTTGCCACCAAACCGTCTTTGAGGCAAACCGTCGATATAGACGGTCTGTAGGCTACATACGTGCAGTGTCGCTCCCTTTTTCGCTGAGTGAAATTTTCAAGGTTGTCAACCCGCATGTGAAGCACGAGGCATGGTGTAACATCTCGAATTCTCGCATATATCACCAAAAATCCCGTAAAGATGCGAGCAGGAGCTGACTTGAACCCGACGCTGCACTTTCTCGCGAATATGAAGGTTCTGCGATAAGGCTGTTAGTTTTAGGACGGTTAAAGATGAAGAAGTTTGCACAAGTAGAGACCAGTGCATGTCTAAGTTCTGACCTATTGCACCGGAGAACCCTCGAAGGTGGTCATTGGTAGTCAAACACGGGTAGCGTGACCTTGCAGGCGATGGTTGATGCTGATCAGTCGACCGCATGAATGTGGGTGAGTACTTGAGTCCTCGCCATGTCCATTCCTGGCCACTCGTTGTGAGGTCCCGCCAATCTGATCGCTAGAAGGGCGGTCAGCGACCCCATCGGTAGATAACTAACCATCATGGAGAAACCATGTGGCGTGATCCCCTTGGCTTCGACAGAGGTGGTACTCTTTGTCGTCGTAAACACCATGAAGATACGTGCGCCGTATCGCGTGGAACAATGCATGGGGTCAGGTTTATCAGCTACGTTGGCAGAAGTATGAAGCCTGATGATGACGCTCGATGCGCGGACGAGTCCAATGCCTGAACCGCGAGCCAGACGGAACAGGATGTCCGTTCGAAAAGGACTGAGACCGAGATGCAACACGGCACTGAGGCGGCGCCTAAAGAAGCCCTGCGCGTCGATGCAGCCCACTGCGAGATTGACCGTTGTCTAACTTGTCTTTACCCGTACATCGATGTGGCCTTGATGACCAGGGTAAGTGCGTAAAACGTTGTTCGACTTCAAGTTCCTGGAAGTAGTGAGGACTCTGTGAATACAATTGAAGCTCGTGTTTGGAGCAAAATATGGCTCGCAATTCCGACTAAGATTGACGCACAGGTCATTTACATCATCAATAGATGTCTTTGCAGGAGTGTTATCTATCCTTGGATCAAAATTTCGTGGACCTCGAGGCTCGCCCAGGGTAATATAGCATATTTGCGGTAAATGCCACACCTTTGTACCTTCAATGCTTTGATTTCGATACTTGAACTGATGCACATCCAGCTTGTGTAAGGAGAGCCCGCGTAAGCAATTCGACCTGAAAGCCAACTACCCATCCCAATGAATGCCTGGCTTGGCTGGGAGACGCCGAAACACCTCCCCCCCCGATCGTTGCAGCTCATACCCATAAGTCGCACAGTAGAAGACCACGGAGAGATGCGGCGGCAATCGACCCTCGTGAGGAATCCGCACAGCATGGTGAAAAATTGATCGCTTCGAAGGCAGGGGAAACACACAGAGAAAAGTGCGGCTCGCTCTATGGAAGAGAAGGGATTAGAGGGGAAACATAAACCCTTGGAGAATGAGGTGATGGCCCAATATTCCATGCCAACAGGCTACAGCGGATTGAGGTCCAGTCGATTGAGATTTTTGAGGCATGACACCCACATTTTTGAACAGCTCTTGCGAGTCGCAACCCACTTTGCCGTTCCAAAAAGGGTTAAATAGGACCCTGACTGTAACTGGGCTGTCGGAAACCTCTGGTACATAATTGCGAGGGGGACAAGCCCTGGTGGGGACAGATAGGACGATGTCCGACATGTAGATGCCTATTGTATCAGGTGAAATTGGCACACCCCTTGAAAAGGATGCTCAGTTTCACCCAAAATACCAAGGCATCCCGGAACTGACACTGTCAGAGGCTGCAGAGATCTACTGACTTCTCCTCAGTATTACCCGTCGAATGTGCGAAACTCGCAAGGGACCACGCACGATACAAAGGCAGGTCCGGTGGTACGACGGACGACTTAAAGCCAGCCTGTTATGAGTATACGTACATTGCAACAGACAGTGATTGAGAAGTATTCACGGAGGCCAACGTGACTTTGACAAAGAGTTGGTGACCCTCTTTCACGCGTAGAATCCTGTGCGAATGCCAACGCTCGAGGAAGCGTAGATCAGTCCAACTTTGGCCCGTGACGGATAGAATTCTCAGCGCTACGGAACGACTAGAACGACTGCAAAACTTGTCGAACCTCGCGCATGACGACATTTAGCTTGTTTTCTATCGCATCCTACTCCAGCATGAGAACCATCCAATGGGCATAAAAACATGCTCACGAGGTCAGCAAGGTGCCTATTCCGCTCGATCTCAACACGAAACCAAGCAATAGTCTCGAATCGTGCTTGTTGGTCAGGTATACCTTTCAGAGAGGGATCAGGAAGGTTGTGAAAGCAGAAGGGGTAACTCGCACACCGTGAAGCTCTGATCGCGAAACGATAGAGGTTGAGGACCCTCTTTTGCAAGATAAAGTGTTTTAGACTCAACATGTCGGCGAGCATGTGGTACTTTATTACTAGTAGGAAGATCTAGCTGGCTTTCAAAGGTATCCGTACATGTGGGAATAAATATTATTTACATAATAAATCCTGGTGTCTTGCTTTTCTTCCTTTGCAAGTCCGCGTGCTGGCATTGCAATTGAGGCTACCGTTTGGATTGCGTTTACAGCCAGCTTACACTTCTCATCCAACGTCTTTCTCTTCTCTTATTATCATCCACAATGTCTTCATCAGACAATGTAGTAACCTCCCAAGACCCACGCACCCAATACACAACCGCTGTGGAGGCTATATCTGACAGTCTTGCCAATGTCTCCATTCAAGGAGACAACACCTCAAATTCTCAATACTCCCCGATGTCCCTTCAAAACAACTCGGAATCTCGACCTTTCATTGTATATGCTCGGTCTCAGCTCCTTTTTCTTCACAAGTCTCCTTTGGTCCGGCTTCCATCCGGTATGCCAGCGCTGAAAGATTGGTTCGGGTGTGTACTGGCTCTCGTTCAATCTATAGCTTGCTTATTCCAATGACCAGAACCGAAAATGACCAAACAAATGGCAAAAAAGATCTTGAAGCCCCCGTGGCAGCTGGCAATGCACGAGACCGACGGCGAGTAGTTGTCGTTTCCACGCCAGAGTCCTTCGCTTAATCATGGATATCTAGATTCCGTAGAGATGCCGAAGACGGCGGTAGGTATTTCGATTTGTGATTTGAAACCTGTCTAACCCGTTACAAGCTTCTGCAAGGCAGTCTTTCCGAGGCGCAACTGTTACCCAGCCTTCCCAGATGGGAAATTTCAAACACCAGTCAATTCGTGCGACAGACCGCGACCGCGACAGAGATGCTGACAGGGAGCAAGACCGGGACAAGGTCAAAGAAGGTCAAGAACGGTTACGCAATGTGGGTAAAGATTATGCCAATTCCCTCAACTTGATTAATACCATTATTCTAGTTATCCGACAAGTACGATCGCGATCGTCGAGCCTTGTCGTCTCTATCACAAATGCGACCGAAAGATCGAGAGCTAGCTCCGCACCTCGCTAACACTGGCTCCAGGGGTACTTCCCAAGGCCAACAAACAGCCCTGTCACGTGTAAGTGACTCCCGAGACTCTTCAAGGAAGAAGGAAGGAGAGTCCAACGAGGACTGGCGGAGAGGTATGCATCTTCACTAGTAGCTCATGTACTGAAATGTTTGTTGACATCGTCATGACAGGCACCGACCAACCTCGAACGGGCAGGGACCGTACGTGTTGTGAAATCCTTTTTGTTCAAGTGCTTACCGTTTTGACAAGGAACAGAGAATAGCCGCAGGGACCGTGAGGATCGTGATCGGGAGCGTCCTCGTTCCAGAGTGGAAGATTCTTCCAGACCACATCGCGACGGGTCATCTTCAAGACGTGACAGGGATGATCGACGCACGGACCGCGACGAGGGATACGGAGGTTACCGAAGGGACCTCGACAGAGACTCCGAACTTGACGATCCCCGGCGATGGAGAGATGATGGAAAGAGAGACGAGCGCATGGCTGCCAGACGTGAAAGAGAACTGCGCGACCGCCGCGACCGACCGACATGGGATGGAGTTGACCGTTCTGACAGACGCTGGGTGGCTGGAGATGATCGTGATGGTCGGGGAAAGAAACCAGGTGGCCGAGACAGGAAGGTCGGTGATGATAGTAAAGACCGCGAGGATCGCAGGGACCGCGAGCGCGAGAAAGAGCCTGCTTGGATGGATACCTACATTCCGAGCAACAACAATGGAGGAGTTATAGGGGTCCAGCGCCCTGGCGGCGAGCTTGACGGCATACAAGCTTTTAGAAAGGAGATGCAACAGAAGGATAGATCCACGTCGCCGAGCAATGCTGACGTGGTGACGGAGTCGCAGGTCAAATCTGCTTCATCTGTCCAGCCTCCAGAAAGTCAACTAGACGAAATTCAACTCTTCCGTTTGATGATGAAGAGGGAAGAAGAGAAGAAGAAATCTGATTCTCCTTTGATCCCCCATTCGCCCAACACAGCCCCTGAGAGTTCCTCAGCAGGTAACCAAGATCTCGGCTCAGAAGGTGCGCCATCTTGCTTACCAGGTCTCGCTCATACTGATTATAATGGTAGCCTGTGTGTCCGCACAGGAGGCTGATGCAACTTTAATACTTGCACCTGCATTGTCAAATAAAGGGCCTTCCCAGACCTCATCTTTGTCATCAGCTCGCCAACCAGAAGAGTCAGCTCAGCTAGGCGCTGACATTTCTCCATCCGCACGAGCTACCTCTTCTCCACAACCTTCCGTTGCAGTGACGTTCAGTGGGCAAGAACCTGATTCTACTGATAAACTGAGGCCGTCTACTTCACGATTGTTTTCTACTCCGCTTTCGTCGGATTTGCCTGCACCACAGGCAACAGTTAAACCATCCGTTGCAGCAATCACTGCTCCAAACCACGTTCCCCACTCTCATCCCCCAGCTGGATCCCGACTCCTTGCCCTGAGTTCCCGGACTCCACTTGGGTCGTCTGCGCGCTCTCCATCCTCTCAAAGTCCAGTTTCCTTTGCTCAGAAGAACGGTACCATTGGCTTAAATACAGGGGTAGTTGCTGCAGTCAACCTCAATCACCACGTCGGCGAACTTCCTTCACAATTTTCGCCTGCGGTTGAGAGCGTGCGGGTCAGCAATGGATTCTCACCTTTCGACGAACACCGAGATGCGTCAGCCCTTTCGACGTCTCCTGACACAATGCATCGCGGTCCTGTGGCGTTCTCTGGCGATCGGCGCGTTTTTGCCGCGGAACAATCACTGACCGCTGAACCTGGTCTTGGTGGGGGTTTCTCGAACAGCCACCCTGTCCAGTCTTATGAGCCTGTTGGTTCTGGAATTGCTGCTGCAAAGGGTAGTCGGTTTGCAAAATTCTTTGATGGGAAGGGAAGAGATAGCCAGCCTGTCGGCTCGAGTAAAGGTTCGATTGGTACATTGGGACCGTCACAGCCTACTCCTCTTCAGAAAATGGACGTGGCAGGTTTTCCCCCATCTCATAATCCTGACGCCCGGGCGATGGAGGATATCTTTGCGATGCTCAACAACTCTGCCCAGGTAAGTGTCGATCGCAATAGTTTTGTAACACTTCTGATACTTTCACAGGCTCAGATACTTAACGCTACACCAGAATTGTCGAATTTGGATGTGGGCTACGGCTCTGCCTCCAACATACATGCGCTACATAACTCACAACCTCATACACACCTACCCAGCCACGCACGCTTGGATTCTCTTTACGACAGTCGCTTAGATGACAGAAATTTCGTGCCTGATGGTATGGTACCTGGTCTTCGGTCTGTTCCCCCTCCCCGCAGTCGACAGAACAGTGCAATGTTCTCTGACTTCCCTGAGGAGTCCATGCAATTTAACAATCAACGCGGTCCTGCACCGATGTATCAAGGCCCAGTGCCCTCAATCCATCTGCAACACGGTAACATGGGGCGTGGTGGAGGACTGCCAATGCCGGCTACTCAATTCCGCGGTGCTCCATCTCCCAGTCACCTTGCCACACCACAGCGCCTACCCCCTGGTCTCGCTAATCTAGGTGGACGTCCCCCTCATGAGCCCAACCAGTTTGGCAGTTCGTCGATTGGGATGACAAACGGCGGCCTTCATGGCCCGGTGCACACCAGCGGTCCGCCTCAGCAGTCGTTCAATAACTTCCAGCAACCTGCAGGGCTAGGCTTTTCTGGTGGCCTGCCAATGCGGGGACCTCACCCAACAGCGCACCACTTGCAAGGCACGTTGGGGCACAATCCGCTGCAGGGGCTCGTCCCGACTGGCAACCTCGGATCGAGTCAAGCGCAGTTATTGGGTCTCACTGCCAATGGAATACCTGCAGGACTCCGTGGACCTGGTGGAGGATTCGGGCAACAAGGGCCTCAGGTTCAACTTCCTCATATGACGATGAGGCAACACCAGCAACCTCAGCAACAGATCCCTCCGCATATGCTTTCCCTTCACCCGCAGCAACAAGGGTTCGGTGGCGGTGTTAACAACCAACCCGCCCATGATTTGATGGCCTTGCTAATGAGTGGTGGGCGCAGAGATTGAGCTTCGGGCTGAATATACTCTCCTTCGACTAGTTCCCACTTGATTCCACCTCGTACTGTTCACTAAATACCTCCGTTTGGACGCGCCTACGTTCCTTATTGATACATAGTTTCATACCGTTTTTCCTGTTCATAGTACTGTGATTCGTTCGGCAATTGTACATTGTGAATGATTCTGTGAATAACTCGACAAAGTGCTCTGCAATACTATGCTGTACAATGATGCCATCAGAGTAGTCGGCGGTCACACAAATGTCACTAATGATCACGGTTAGTCACAAGTGCCTAATCTATTCTCCGCTCGGCATGCATTTGTGGGGAGCACTAGACAAAGTTGGCAGTACCAAAATGGTAGGAATGTTGATAACCAAATCTTTAAACTCGAGATTGATTCTGGTGGGGGTCTGGATCTAGTCAAAAAGCTCACCAGGAAGGCTGCAGAAGCCTCCCATAAATTCTGGGCAAATATAACAAGTTCTGTAAGCAGAAGTTGCAAAACACATAAAGAATCACCTGGGTGAAGCCTGGGAAGATGCCCCTTTGCAAGAAAGGTCAAGGATGTGCAATACATGTCTCTGACTTCATTACAGAACAAACAGGTCATCTTGTCCCGTCTGAATCACACTTAGATGAAAATGCAAGCCTGCTCAATGGTGAAAGGCTCAAGTTCACAGATGCACAGGAAATAATTTATCTGGGAAAAAAATATGATGGCTGGTGGAATATAGAACAACTTGTTACACAGGTGATTGATGTCCATGTTCATTGGTTCATCTACAAATCTATCATTAGGTTGAGCATGCAATCAAGATATTGATATTTGAGTGATGCTATCCATATGCTGTTGTGGAGTTCATATTTATATTTGATCAGTCATCTGCCCATGGAGCTTTTGCAAAAGATGCCCTTAATGAGAAATGAATGTCAAGCCTGGAGGGAAACAATGAGTTATGCATGGCACACTCATCCCACTCAACAATCCATGACAAAAACTATAAGAGGGCAGTGATTGCCCAGACTACTAGGGATTAGCTAGGAGTAGTAAATAGGTATAAAGTAAACTCACCTCAGCCACTGCCAAAGAGGGGCAAAGAATGACTGAGGAATCCAAAGTGAAGAACTAAGTATATATATGTGGCAGAGTGCATGGAGAAGTGCTCACTAATAATAATCAGGGAATAGGAACAGGAACAAGGAGGAGATGGGATTAAGCAATGTAAAGAAATGATGGAGCATCCCTGGAGGCTCAGGAGTGATGATAAGAACATGATGATGAAGTGTGATCATAGTCCATGCAAGTTCTGAATGGGTTCCAAGCAGTTCCACCTGGTGGTGGAGTGGAGGTACAAACTCTG
>KN825078.1:0-33682 GCA_000827395.1 Paxillus rubicundulus Ve08.2h10 | reverse complement strand
CACAAATCCATTCAACAATCAATGAGAAATAAGTCCAAAATCAGCATTGGTCAGAATTGGCTTCATTAGAGCTGACAAATAGCTTAAGTGACATAACTCAACATTGGTCAGTCCAATCCATGTAATTCTTTTTTTAGCTAGTAGGGGTGACTAGAAATTGCATTTCCTTCCTTACATGCATAAAGATCTGTGGTGAAATGGATGAGATAAAAAATGGCAACTTGAAACTGCAGCAACACTACCCACAGATCTGGAGGGTTCAGATCTTATACCCAGGAATAACATTAGTCATGCACAATCCTAAGCAGAATTCAGGCCAATCAGGTGGTTCTCATCCTACAGCAAGCCAAATGGCTGTCCTCCCAGGCACATTGTGAAGTTGGAGCAACTAGTTTACAATTGAAACATTTGATTTCCATGACTGGATATGTACCAGATGAGCTGTTATCCAACTTGGAGGTTACTTGGAGGCACTCAAAAAAATGGAATGAGGAAATCAGATTACAGGAAAGCAAGATTGCTGAGACATGTTGTAATGCTCTGAATCTGTGAACAGCAGTCTAGTCATTGTCAGCCTATGAGAGAGACCAAATTGTATGAACATGCTCTCCAAGTTTCTAATTGTGATGATGAAAATGGACCTTGATGTTGGGCAACAGAACTTCTCAATGACAAAATTTGCCAGAAAAGTGGACTAGACAGGGATTGAACCTGTGGCCTCCAGTGTAGTACAGTGGCGCTCTTCCAACTGAGCTACCAGTCCGTTGGACTAGATCCTAGCTTAAGCATCAATAGGCATTAGACAGTAAGCATTGTGCTTGCTACCATTTGACACTCAAAAACAATCAGGCTCTGAGACAGACCTTGCCAGGTGACTCTGTGATTTCTGACATTGGCAACAAGAACAGATTGAATAAGAAACAATGAATTGTATTTAATATCATTGCAGAGTTTTTTTCATCAAGAAGCATGTTGAGAAGCAAGTTAACCTAAATAACAACCAACTAATCATGCTGATTACTGGACCTGGAGGGACTGGAAAGACACATGTTATAAAAGCTGTCCACCCTGTCATGGATCATTATGGGTGTGCACACATGATTCACTTCCTTGATCCAATTGGGTCTAGTGTTTCAAAGTCCAGTTAAGGACTGCTGAAAAAACCAGCAACCAGACTGAACTGACATTGGTTGCAACTGGACCTCAGATGCCAGTTGCCACCAACTTAGGCTGGCCTCAGTCTCGGTTACCTAGATTATAGAATTGCAAAAGACCAATGAAAGACTGGTTGAAACCAGTCTTTCACAGGACTGATACTAATAGCTAATATTAGTACATTATTCTATCAACTATTTAGTACTGGCTCTTGTGCTGTTGTTGTTGTTGTGCTGTTGTTGTTGTGTTGTTGCCGTCATGCTGTCATTGTTGTGCTATTGTTGTTGTTGTAGCTATGTGGTTAGCATTAAAAACACTTGAATATTATGTTTATGTTATTGTCCATATGATGGCATCATGTTGTTGTGAAATGAGCAGGAGGGACTGAAAATGAGCAAGTGCTGCTGAAAATGCATTGACGGGCCTGAAACAAGTGAGTGTGGCTGAAAACAAGTGGGAGGGACTGAAAGTGAGCAAGTGCAGCTAAAAATGAATTGATGGGGCCTGAAACAAGTGAGTTTGGCTGAAAACAAGTAGGAGGGACTGAAGGTTGTGCAAGGTGGCACATGGACTTGGGGACAAAAACAGGTGGTTGCCCAATTTGGACATTATGTATTGCACATGTGACTGAAAACTGGTTGAGACTGGTTGAAACCAAGCCTGGCAACTGCCAGGAACTGGTTCACACCAGCTTTGGTCTGGTTTTTCATATTTGAGCATTTTGAAAGACTGGTTTTGGTCCGGTTGCCCCAAAAAAGGGCAAAAAAACCGGACTAAGCCAGACTTTGAAACACTAAGGGGGTCTGTGGCTGCCTTGATTGATGGCATGACAGTTCACAAAGGCCTTGGGATTAAAATCAGTCAAACAACAAGGAGAAAGGAAACTGTGAATCCAGTGAGGGTTCTGAGGATTATACAGTCATCATTGGTGTTAAGAACAGGACTAAGCTATGTAACAAGTGGAAAAATGTTGAATTCCTACTGCTTAATGAGACCTTGTTTTTAGGACTCCAGATGTTAGCCAAAATTGATCATGTACTATGCTTTGAAAAAGAAAAGCCTGAGATGTGGTTTGGGGGAATTGCTATCATTTTTGCTGGTGATTTTTATCAGTATCCAATTGTGGGGGGAACTCCTCTGTACACCACAATTCCTGTTTATGCTGGACAGATGGACAATGAGATTCAAAAGAAATTAGGTCAGCTGGCATGGAAAACAGTGAATACTGTTGTGACCCTTGATGAGCAGCAAAAATGAAGGAAGATCCAGAGTATGGGAATGCAGTTTGTTGCCTGCAGACCAGAGAGTGTACATATGAGTATGTTGATATCTTCAACACACAAGTGGTCAAATCAGCAAGCAATCCAGCTGGCATTGATATGGGCACAGATGAGAATCTTTCCACAGTAGCAATTGTAGCAGCAAATGTCATCCATGAACTTCCTAATGTGAAGAAAGCAGAGGTGTCATGTACTAGTACTTCAAGCTCACTCACTAATCTCAATGCTTATGACAAATGTTCCGAAAGGTCTCTTTCTCTGATGGAGTACCAACAGCTCCTTCATCTTAACCCCACTGCACTGGGCACAACAAGTGCACTCCCTGGCTGAATACCTTTCTATGTGGGCATGCCTGTCATTCTTTGAATGCAAAATTTATCAACTGACCTGGGTATAACCAATGGCTTACAAGGAGTTGTTCACCAAATAGTGAGCACTGCCTGTGACATAGGCCTATCATATGCAACATGTGTTATCATTGAGTTTCCATTCAGCAAAGTTCACCTGTTTGGGCTCCCTCCAAAGTATTTTTCCCATTATACCTGTTAGCTGGACATTCACCATGCTTCTCAAGAGCTCAGATGGTGCAACTGAGAAAGTTTGCATCACACATCATCAACTGCCAATCCAGCCTGCATTTGCCATCACTGGCCACTCTGCACAGGGAAAGACTCTTCCAAAAGTCCTGGTGAACTTGCATGAAGGTGGATTTGGTGCTTATGTTGCTGTTTCTCATGCCAGAACTTGTGGTGGTCTTTGCCTTACCCAGGCAGTCACTCTTGATTAACTCAACAAACATCTGCCTTCCAACCTTATCCAAGAAGTCCAACACTTCAATGATATTGAGCATAATACATTTATCAGACATGCATTTCAAGAAGGTGAACCTATGTGTCCTCAGTATATGCAATTCTAAATGTACTATTCCCTTCAGAAGATCATTTACTCAACAAAGTTGCTTCATGTACAGATTGTGAATGTGCAAAGCTGAATCAAGGCAGGTATTCTATTATGCTACCTTTGGGTTTCCCAACAACCTGCCAATGCTTGTGTGGCACAAAAACCAGTTCCACTCACTGCATCTCATTACAACTGTGGATTGATCTCTGGCTACATGTACAAGTGCAGCTCAGGCACTGCTCTGAGAACAATGTATTACAGGATTCTCTTGAACATGGTTTCCAGGGTTGTACAGGTGATGTTCAACTACAGATTCACTTGAATTCACTTCCACATGTTTTATTCTTTGAACAGAGTGAAACAGTCAAAGTTGAACCTTCTCAACTGCTGAGTTTGCTGATTTCCCACAGAACAGCTACTTATGCACTTGAGGGAATCATATACTTGGGCAATTTCCACTTCTCAGCCTGGTTAATCAAAGGTAGCAAGATCTGGTTGTATGATGGACATGAAAATGGTGGTTCTCTGCAGCTGGAGACCTTGCCTGTGACAGTGATTGACCTGGAGCAGCTTGCTGGTCAGAAAGCTGACATCTGCATGTACCTCTGCATTAGACAGACTTCACCTTTAACTTCAACACACTGTTGCACTTCTGGCTTCCATGTGGCAGAGGAGCATGGCTCCCACACAGTAAGGTCTTCTCATATTCTTTATTTGACCCTCACTGACTTGCACATTTTTTGTGTAGTGTATTTTTCTGTCATGCCTATTTTAAATTTAAGTTGACAAATGAAAGACTCCCACTGTTTAATATCACCACCCTATCTGATTGACCTCACTCCCACTTTCTGTTTCCACTACACATCCACCATGATGCTGAAAACACCCTCAAGTTCACCTCTGACAAGCCCAGAGAATTTGTCCCTCCCTTCATCCCCCATCCTCTCTGCTACCACTGATCTTGCAACCAGCAACTTGTCAGATGTAGATGAAGTTGACTTGACTTCACAGTCACTGCTTTGCATCTCCCTCCTGGCTAGCATGCAGTCTAAGGGTGCTTTGACTACAGATGCCATTGGCAATATCACCTCAGAAAATAACCCACAACCTCTTTGAAGCCAGACAGCAGATACAGCTGAATATTGGCTAGATTCCTCTGGCAGTCTATTTGTTATGAAGTTCCCTGTGCAGCTGGACACCAGCAGCCAGTACAGCCATATCAGGAGTTACTTCAACCTGCCTGTCAAATGGTAGTAAGCATGGTGCTTACCATCTAATGCCTACTGATGCTTGAGCTAGGATCTAGTCCCAACAGACTGGTAGCTCAGTTGGAAGAGTGCCACTGTACTATGCTGGAGGTTATGGGTTCAATCCCTGTCTAGTCCACTTTTCTGGCCAATTTTGTCACTGCCCTCCATGGGCGTAAGTGATTTCATTAGATTCATTCCATGTATACTAGTGCTCACTCTCACTGGAAAAGCTTGATGCTTCATCACTCAGAAAGCTGAAGGTACAGTCCAAGCTCTGTCCACTTGGCTTTGGTTGTAAAGGTGACTTGGAGTTTCCTGCCAATGCAATCCAATGTTCACACAGTGCCCTGGAGACCCTCTTGACAAAATCTATAAAGGGGCAGTGATTGCCCAGACTACTATGGATTAGCTAGGAGTGGTAAACAGGTATAAAGTAGACTCACCTCAGCCACTGCCTAAGGAGGGCAAGGAATGATTGAGGAATCCAAAGTAAAAAGTAAGTATATATATGTAGTGGAATGGGCAGAGAAGCACTCACTAATAATGACAGGGGATTAGGAACAGGAACAGGAATGGAAGTGGAAATGAGGTTAAGTGATATAATATAATAATGGAATACCCTGGGAGGCTTTGGAGTAATGATAAGGAAAGGATGGTAGAATAGAATGACAGTCCACACAAGTTCCAGACAGACCCCAAGTAACTCTGAACAGATTTAGAGACTCCAAGACTCCAAGACTCCAGGAGGTTCCACATAGGGGCAGAACAGAGTCATGATCTCCAGGTTCCCAAGATTCCAGAGTTGGTGTTCCAGAGTTCACTGTACTTTGTCACCTCTTTGTGTTGGTCACTGAGGTTGAGGATTCTCAAAAATTTTGTGAGTTGTCTTGGTACTACAGTTCAGCTGTACTTTGCTTAGTATTGTTACATTCCACTAGCTGTTGATGTTGCAAAGCATGCATCCATGACTCCATTGGTGAACCCATGATGCCAAAGACAATTATGTTTTGATTGTCCACTCTGACCCTCTCATTAAGGATCTGGATCTTCCAGACCTGAAGGCTATGAGTGGCCCTCACTTTTCAAGAGCTGAGATTGGAAGTGATTTCTAATATTCATGTGAAGCTTTACTGATCATAGACCTGTTGCTAAGGGTTGAGCGTCCTTATGAACTCCAGTAAGTTCACTGTATGGTGACAACACTGTTGTTGTCTTAACTAACTTCTTCAGGCAAAGTCAAGGCAAGAGCCACCAGTCAAGCAGGATCCAGTTTGGGCATCCAGGGGGGGTGGAAAGCTGGATAATCAACCACTCGTTAACATGTTAAGTCCAGTTCCTCCAGGCTGTCTGGGGTTGTCAGAGGTACAGCAGTGGATGTTGGCTTCAACTCATATGTCACACTCTTGCCTGAGTTCAGTCTGGTATTTCAGAGTGGTGGAGTAGCAGTGGAGTGGAGTGGTCAGAGGAGAGGTCAGAGAATGGAGGGTTGGAGTGATGACAAGAAGGCTAGCTTCAAGTGTCAAGAGAGGAGTCAAGTGGACAGGATAGAGGAGTGATCAAAGTTGATATTTGAACTGCAGAATACAGAATACAAGAAGGGTTTATACACTATGGTGACAAGTAAACATGGAGGGCACCAGAGTACCAGGGTGGAATGGAATGTGGGTCAAAGTAATCAGGGAGATAGGGAATGAACCAGGAGGAGTCAAAGTGAGTCAGAATGGAATGAATCAGAAGGTGGAATCATTAGATATGTCAAATGTCTGTCAAAGTATGAAGGATGAGGAACAAGGTACAGAATCAGGAGTATTAGAGATAAGTAGAAAAACAGACTTGTGTATAGGCAGAAAAGCAGAGTTGGTGTAGGCAGGAAAGTGGAGTTGAGCCAGAGGAGTGAAGTTGACTGGTGCAACATGGTATATGACAATGCCTATCTATCAGGTCAATGGAAAATCAGTGACTTGAAGGATCCCCAAGGCCTCTATGCCAGGTTTCTAAATTCCCATCCCACCCTCCAGGTGAATATTCCAGCAAAATTCATGATGGAAATATTATCAAGGTGGAGATTATTTGAAGTTGTATGTTGTGTCCTTCTCACTGTCATGTACTCCACTCACCAAGGAAAATGTTCAACAGGTGGAACATCAAAGCAACTAAGTAAGGAAATGACTCTTTTGGTTGTGATTCAAATGGTTCATGGGTTTATCAACTTCTCCTGAAGAATATGACTCTCTTGCCAGCAGCACAATACATGCAGCCAGCTATGATAAAAGCACCTGATTTCAAGGGCAAGCAGAAGGCCAGCAGTGAGGTCCAGGGGCAGTCCCCCACCAAAAATGGCACCAAAATAGTGGTGGCAGGTGGATCCAAACCTGCCACACAGGATATGGATGTTTTTTAGACTGCATTCATATGTACAACACCATTACACAATTATACATGTGCACCACATTCATATCCATTCCTTGTGTACCTCTTCTTGTTTCTTGATACCTTGTTTGGTATCCCTTGTGTAGACTGTTTTTGGTGTTTAGTTGTGAGAAATATTAGTTTTCAAAGCTAGAATTGGGGATTGGTGCCTCATGACATTGCTACGATGATGTAAAGGCTGACATCGGACATCTCTTTCCTATCCTATCCTACCATGGTGTCCAGATCGACACAATCCAGGCAACACTTGTGCCAATCAGTTGGGCTCATGCTTAAAGCACAGCTGGAGTAAGGGATAATTAATTAACAACAAATTGGACTGCCTATCCAAACCACCCACTGGCAATGGCTTACCTTCATCAGTACAGAGGTACTATGGTGCATATAAGCAAGACTGGTGCAGGATGGGTGTGATTTCACACAACCTGCATCGACCCACCCACCCTCTGATCATTTTAGCACAATCACACTGAAGACCCAGCTTAAGTGGGAATGGGAATTAACTCCTTGTTGTCTGTCTTGCTAGTGTAGCACTCTACCTCACTGCTCATCTGCTTTGCAAGAGAAGCTTGGGTCCACTCCTCCTAGACCAGCTGGGTGACCACTTATCAGCAATCTCCTTGACCTTCCAACTCATGGGCCATGGGCAAAAAATACAGTAAGGACTTGCTTGCTTTCATGGTACAAGCTTGTATATCTTACACTCAATCAGGGGACATTATCTCCATGAACATATTGGGCAACCAATACATCATTCTAAATTCCATCAGGGCAGCCAACAACATCCTAGAGAAGAAAATCTCCATTTCTTCTGACAGGCCACACTTCACAATGGGAGGTGATCTCATTGGGTGGGGTGCTTCAATGATTTTTCTGCAATATGGGGAATAATTACACCAGCAACACAAGTTCTTTCATCACCAACATAGGCAGTAGGGCTAGCCTGGCAACATTTTATCCTGTGAAGAAGAAGAGACCCAATAACCTGGATTAATATATCTGCAGGTGGGTGATCTCTTTTGTTTGTCTTACTATAGGCAATTACACCGCAGGGCTAAACTGATTCTTTCCACAAATGATAAGAATGATGGGTGCAGTAGTTTTGAAGATCTCTAATGGTTATAGTATCAAGGATGGTGATGATCTATTCCTTGAGCTGGCATCCACAGCCATGGTCAAGGTTTCCTGAGCAAGAAAAACAGTACAGTATCTGCCCAAATGGTTCCCTGGAGCCAGATTTCAGAGAGATGCAAAATGGTGGAGCCTAACATTTGGTTCATGAACTTCTTCTGAGCCGATAAGAGCACTGACACAAAAATGATGTGCCAGTAGGTGAAGGGCAATGCAGTCCCTTCCTTTACTTCACAATTACTTCAAGAAGGTGTTACTCCTGAAGAGGAAGACATTTTCAGCAAGTCCTGAAATGGTGGCCAAAAGTTGGAATTGAATAATGGAACACCACTAAACACAGGTGGATCTGACATGGTATGGCCAGTTCCTCCTGACCTCTATATGCTTATGAAAAATGGCAACAGACTGTTTCAGCAACATATGTGACAAAGTAATCAGAGGGCTTAACCACTGCCCTAACTGCACCCATTGATTATGACCATCTACTTTTGCCTACCAAGGATGATCTGGTAAGTTTTTGCTTCTGGAATCTTGACTAGGTCTTTATGATGGACATTCCCTTCGTGCATTGTAGTCACCTCAAACTGTTCAAATGTAAGATTACACCTCGGTCTAAGGCGGCGCAGGATTTACTTCGAAATGATGTTTGAGCCGGACGATGTTATCGCGTTAGACCAGGCGATCTCTTAGCAAAGGGGTCGATGATCATTGTGTTGGTAAAGTATGCATTATGTACCAAGAGTGTCGAGTATACCAAGTGCTGTCAATGAGTTGAACTACCGTGGCCGGCTATCGAGGTAGCCAATTACACACGGACTTGCCGGCACTTGAAGCGATTCACCGTGACCGTCGCAGACCCATCTGCCCTATACCAATACCTCTGTTCATTTTTTGTGTATCACATTTCATGTGGCCATATGCCTAGGGGACAAAACAATAACAACAATCACGGGCGTGGCAACGGCTCTGGCGAAGGTCGCGGTCGAGGTTATCGCGGCAGAGGGCGAAGCAATGGCAGAGGAAGAGGCGGCAGTGGCCATCCTGATCGAAACAACTACTTGCATTCTAGTGCCGAGCTAGACCCAGTGATTCAGCAGTGGGAGGCAGAACCATTGGGTGCGTTGGGGTCACGGTCAAAAACGTGCAGGATATCCCTCATCCTGAACAACACACAGACGCTGGCGGGTCCGTAAATCGGGGGAATGGGCCATGGAGGGGTTGGATGCCGAGATCGGGAGCTGGGACACCGCTGAGGGGTGCTTCTAGTCCTAGAAGAGGCACTTCTACTCCGAGAGGAGCAGGTCGAGGGCGGGGAAGAGGCAGGGGAGGGGATCACTCGTTTGACGATTCCCGTCGTCCCTGGCATGCTGGCTTAGGTGCTCAGAAGGAGACGGGATACAGCGTCACTAGGAGGGCCCATGCACCGCTTTCTGACTTGTTGTCGAGGCCATTGTTGCGGCCTGTCAAGTTCGTGCGTGCTACACTTACTACACCGTTCCTCTTCGAAAAGGAGGAGGAGTTGCTGAACGCTGTCTCAGAGGAAGTTGGTAGGTTTTTCCTGCTTGTTTTCGCCACTGGTCCATCCACTTAGTGAACATGTATCGTGTTCTAGGCACGACTGAAGATTCCCATGTCCCTACGGCCGACAATGTTGCTCGAGTGTTCAGCGGGGCCCATAGGCCCTTCCCTTTGGATTCTGAACCCGAGGGCAAAGCTTCAAACCGACTAGAAGAAATCGATTTTGCAGACTTGGGCAGGTTCCGCGCAGAGGTTGATGCAGTAGCTGGAGTCACCCACGAAGGGCCCCAGGAAGAAATACAAGAGATCGACTTCACAGACTTGGCCATGATTCGTGCAGAGGTCGATGCTGCGGTCCCAGCTGCGAAACCACAGGCACCTTCTCAAGATCTCACCGTCGAAGAGGTGTTCACTGGCGTTTACAACATCAAAGACACCATTCATTTATCCAGTTCTAGGGATGTTGATGTAGAACAGAAGTCGCCATCGGCGTCGCTTCCTACTGGAGTCGCTGAATATATACAGGTTCTCCAGCAGGGTATCGAGGTTCTGGACGCATCTACCAACTTGGCTTCCGCGGAAGCTCGGGACGTACTAGTAATGGCAAAAGAGACATCCTCATCATCTACTGCATCCATGGACACCCCCATGGCGCCACCCCAGGAGGATCTCTCCATATCACCACCTCATTTGCACGCAACATCCAGTACCCCCGCCGCTAGCTTGCCTGAACCCGATACACCGCTCCAGAAGGCCCTTTCCCCATCACTTGCTCATTTGCACGCAACATCCAATGTCCCCGCCGCTAGTTCTCCTGAGCCCGATGCACCGCCGACTGATGACGTGTCCCCACTCTTCGTCATCGACACCAAACCCACCCGACCCTTCGCTAAGCGCCCCGCAAGCGAGGTCATCTTGGTAGATCGCACCGGTCGCGGGGAGACACTCGGCGAAGAAGACGAACTCATTGTCTACGTTGCCCCACATCCACGATCGGGGGGGCGTGTATCACCTACTCCAGAGCTCCCACGCGTCAAACTCCCCACTTCATCTGTACTAACAGGCAAGTCCTCCATTTCCACGTCGGGGATCAGAAGTTCCGTTCGGCAGGACGACGACGCAAATGAAGGTATTTCCAACGATGTGGCTGCCAGTAGAGATCAGACCAGGCCTGAACCTCCTTCTATCCCTTCTATCTCTCTCAACTTTTCCTCTCCGGCACCTAGCAAGCAACCACGTACACGACCCGTCTTTACCCCCTCTGAACGCTCCAAAGCCGTACTGAAAGCCCGCACGAAAGAAAAACGCATTCAACGTAATAAGGGCCGTTCTGCGTTCGCCTCGTTTGGGGTGATGTTATCCGAGGCCCGGCTACGCGAGGAAGACGAGAGGGACCGGCGGCACCCGAGGTGGGAGACGAGACGGAGGGACGATTCTGATGTGGATTGGGGGACTGGGACCGACGAGGAAGAAGGAGAAGAGAGGAGAGACGGAATTGAGGTGGATGATGAGATGGATGAGGTGTCCGATGGGCTCGGAGGGATGGATGTGGACCCGGATTTGAAGTTGGAGGTGAATGCGATGAAAGGGTTCGTGCAGAGTATGAGTTCGGAGGGGTCGCGCTTTAGGACCATAGATGATATTGAGGACGAGGCACGGATGCGACAGGAAGACGAGGGGGGTGCAAGTGGACCTGCCGGGAGCTCTGATTCAGGATCCGACGATAGTGACGAAGAAGGGGAAGAGGACGGAGACGGAGAAGAGGAAATGGTTTTCAATGTTGAAGAAGAGATATTGATTGCAGAGTCTGGAGATGAAGTGAACCACCCAACCGACGATGAGGACGGCGAAGACACATCTGAGGATTCCTCTGATGACGACGGCAAGCGGAGCCCAGGCTCGGCTTTCCAGGCTCGTCTGCGGAAGGTGAGGGGACGGTATCAGGGAAAGCTATCCGAAGCTGCCCAAGAGATATCCGATGACGATGATTCGCATGACAAGAGGTTCGCGCCCCGGACGCAGGGCGCGGAAAACAGGGTACTCTTGGCGCAGCTCGAAGTGAGTCTCGCTAGCTATGGCTGTCACGCTCGTCTCATGTACGATGATCAGGACATCCTGGAAGAGCACAGCCAGATTCTCACTGCGCGTGACCGCGAGCAAATGGAAAGGCTCGTGCATGAGCTCACGGACACCCTAGAATTTTCCACGCCTGCGAAAAGTACGCCCCTCTTTTTCCTTTGCAACTAGGGATCGCTCTAACAAGTCTCGCACACACTCAAAAGGAAAGAAAGGCAAAGGCAAAGAAGGGTACTTTGCCGCTGAACTCCAAGATCAATGGGAGAAAGACCGAGCCAAAAAAGCTGAATACAAACGCAAACGTGCCGAAGCCCGCCTTCTCGCCGCTCTCGATCCATCCAGCCCGAAAAAAGGCGGCAGGAAGGCGCGCAAAGCCATGCGCGCAGCGTTCGAGCTCGATCCTGAGGCTGCCTCCAGCATGGCCATCGTCGATATGACGTCTGTGGAAGCGCAAATGCGCCAGTTTATGGAGGATATTGGGGGGGAACAGACATTGGCGCTCCCCCCTATGGGAGCAGCCTCGCGGAAGGTCGTCCATGAGTTCGCACATGCATTTAATCTCAAGAGCGAGAGCAAGGGGGATGGAGTGGAGCGGTACACGACGCTGACGAAGACGACGAAGACAGGGACGGAGATCAACGAGAATAAGGTGAAAGCGCTGAGGGAGCGGCTCAGAAAGATGCTTGACCATGCGTGTAATCGGAAGGAGGGAAAGGGCAGGAAAGGGAAAGGGAAAGTGAAAGTGAAAGTGAAAGGAGAAGTGAAAGAGAGAGAGAGAGAGAAAGAGAAAGGGAAAGAGAAAGAGAAAGAGAAACGGCAGATTCCCCGACACAGGGATGGGGACGAAGTGGGCAAGGTGCGTTTTTTGGGAATGACTCCGATGGCATGTGTTTGCATGCTGATTTGTGCTTGTATGCCGTCGCAGGCAGCGCCCAAGATTGGGCAGGGAAATATCGGGTTCAAGATGCTGGCGTCGATGGGGTGGTCGGAGGGAGACAGGATTGGAGGGACTACGTCTGCGGGGATCGAGGTGCCTCTCACAGTTATTATCAAGAATTCGAAGCTTGGCTTGGGTGCAACACAATCGACAGATCCCCACAACCCAAAATATCAACGTCGTTAACTTGCATCAGATATTGACAATTCTCCGATTGCTGCCAGATCAAGATATGAGTAGCACTGTGATAATTGCGTTACTCTACAAAGAAAATATGCCTCTATCCAGACACTATTGTTGACTATTACTGCTAATCATGCAAGGCACGACAAGGGAGCCAAATCACACCAACACCCTAGTCGATATCCATCTCGGATGGTTGAGGGGCCTCCTCTGTGGCCTTTGGGGGCGCCTGTTGCTGCTTCGCGCCAGGGTCAGGCGTCTGTGTCCCGCCTTGTGGCGTCTGTGTCCCGCCTTGTGGCGTCTGTGTCCCGCTGTGTGGCGTCTGTGTCCCGCTGTGTGGCGTCTGTGTCCCACTGGGGGTGTCGGTCTTCACGGGCTTGGGTTTCGGCTTGGTAAGGATGGGAATAGCATGGAAAATAACCTCATCTCTCTTCTTTGATATATCCACGCTCTTCAGCACCGGGTCCTGGCTCTTCGGGCGCTCCGCCTGACGTGCGATCTGGTCCTCCAGCCACTTTTGCACGGTCGCACATTTCTCCACGACGGCTTGCTTGTCCTTCTCTTCGATGTGCGCGAACCGCTCCTCTGAGGACGTCGCTTGTGACATGTACTCGTTGATTGTCGTCCGGAGCTCTGCGATCGCCCGTGGGCGGTCCTCGGCTTCACGATAACGCGCGACGATGGGATCGCCGACGACCTTGAGGGCGTCGAGCTTGGCGACGTAGGCGGACTTGGCAGCATCCTCGCCCTCCTCCGAGTAGAGCCAGTCCTCGGCTTCTTGGAGCATAACGAGGAGCTTGGCCTTCTCCGCAGACTGTACATAATGTGCGTAGCGGTCGTCGAGCTTGCCGCGGGTGTCGTAGACATACTCTTCGAGAGCGTTTTTGCGGTCCTGTTATAGTAATGCGTCAGTATGCAGGTTTTGCATGGAAGGGTGCTGGGTGGGACGAACCTCGGTGTCTTGGACGAGCTTATCGGCAGCGTGCATCTGCGCTTCCTCTTCCTTGAGCTTCTCGAGTATGCTCGAGTCCAAGGAGGACGCGAACGCCTTGAAGGGGATGTCGATCTTCTTCACGACCCTTTTCCTCTTCAGGGCCTCTGCAGGGGGTTGTGCAGCATCCCCATCGACATCCATCGCTGGGGGCTCCTCTCTCTCTTCCACCTCCTCGACATACGCAGAGTCGAATGACATCACGCCATGCAGGTTCAGGCGCGTTTTCAGTTTGACGCAGGTAAGATCACCATTGGGAACAGCGGGTACGTCCTTGGCAGTGAAGTGTGCAACCCAGGGGTTGATTCCGCCTGGAAGGCCTTCCGGCTCAGCATACTGCGCGTCGATATCAAACGAACCCTTTCTGAAAAATGTCAACACTTTGGTAGAAGGAACCGTGTTTCCACGGGGGAACACGACAAGCTCTGTGTCTTCATCTGGATCAAACTCGGAACGTTCCCAACAGACTTTAATGGGGTACTGTGAAATATCTTTGACGTGGAATTCGCGTACGCGGAATGTGGGACTGAAGAATGCGCAGGCGAAGGTGGCTCCTCGGGCGACGGCTTCGTCTTGGTTGAGCGTCGTGCTTAGAGGTTTACCGCCCAATGCTTCTTGAATGCGCGCACGGACGGCAGGGATACGAGTGCTACCACCTATGAGCTCGACGGCGTCGATCTGTTCGATGGTGAGACCAGACTCGACGAGTGCTTGTTCAAGGGGATGGGATATGCGATTAAGGAGGGGAGCAATGAGTTGTTCGTAATCGTCACGTGAGAGTTTGGAAGAGGCGTCAATGTCGTTCATGATTGATTCGACGTTGAGAGGAGCTTCGCTGTTGGCCGAAAGAACTTTCTTGAGCCGCTCACAGCCGACTCCAAGACGGAAAGTGGCTTTAGGGTTTCCGAGGACGTCGATCCTGTACTTGGTCTGGAACTCCTTTGCAAAGTGTTGGAGGAGAGCGTAGTCGATGTCACGACCGCCGAGGTGACGATCGTAAGCAGAAGCTTTGACGACAAGTTGGCCTTTTGAAAAGGCTATGACGGAAACGGACATGGAAGAGTGACCGACATCGACGAACATGATGTGACGTGGATTTTCAGCGTCGGGGAGGTCAGTTTTGGTGATTCCCCAACTAAGAGCGGCGGCGGTGGTCTCGTTCATGACACGAAGGGTATTGAGGCCTGCGATTGCAGCAGCGTCTTGGAGAGCTCTTCGTTGTATGTCCGTGTACCATCCGGGGATTGCGATGACGACATCGGAGACGATGGTCTTGAGTTCGTGAGAGGTGATATCGCGGAGCTTGCCCAGGTACATGGCTACGAGCTGGGTGGCAGAGAAGGTATGCTTTTCGCCAAGATACGACACCTGAGGAGGCATATATGAAGACTGGAGATGAAAAAAGATATCGGGTGAACATAATTACCTCTGCGCCGACGGTGCCATTGACGTCTACGAGAGTGGCATGTATGTATTTCTTTTCAAAGTCGAGATCGGGGTCTTGGATTGTACGCCCGATGAGACGCTTGAGACAACCGATGGTGTTCCTGAAATTTGAGGTTTCCTGAGTCTTTGCGGGCTCTCCGATTGCGCGCTGTTTTGGGCCAAACGCTACTAGAGAGCTGGATGATGGAGAAAAGAAAGAACAGAGGTTGTGAATATTATGGGGTTTAGAAAGATCGGGGTGATTGGGTACGCACGGAGTAGCACGATTGGAGACTTCATTGACTATGATATCGATCCCTCGATTTCTTGCGACACCGATCTGGAAGGGAGAGAGATGAGGGAGAACGACGCGCACAACGGGGAGGTTACCTTGCTGTGTAGAGTGCCGAAATCAATGCCCACGACAGACATTTCGTGTGGTAGATGGACGTAGCAGACGTTGGGGGGAGGAAAGGACGCGTTTCTGCGAAAATCAAGACCGCGGAGTCACTAAATAACACCAAGATTTGATTGTGGCTGAGGGTGTTGCTGCTTTCGGAAGGCTTTCTTGACCATTCTACCACCTTCCAACCTTTTCCTCTGTTCGCTGCGACTTGGTGGGTCGAGGCGGACTGGCCTCCATCGTGAACCGCCGAGCACCTTTCCCAGAGCAATGTAACGCCGTGATTGTAGACTTATCACCTTGACCCGGCTGTGAGAGCACAACCTGAGAATCAACAAGTCCACACTGCAACAAATCCATCAGTCGTTTCCGTTTCAAGGTTCCCATTCTTCCCTTCTCTTCTCCCCCATCCCCTCAGCGCTTCGTCTTCGCTAAGATCCTGATTTCTACGTCGACCTGTCCCATACGTAGAGCTGAACATTCTGCTGGTAATCGCACCGCGAGGATCTAATATTCCAATCCAAACTGATCGGATAATCGTCTCGTGTACATTAGACCCTTGAAAACACCAAACGAGTCGATCCAAATCACCTCAAGTCACACAAATTTTCTGGACCGCCCAATGTCAGCAAGGCAAAACAAAAAACGCAAGGGTCGAAGCAACCTGAATAACCGCGAACGCACCGTCACCACGTTCACAGAGGATCCAACAACCTCTTTTCTCGTCCCCCTCGCCTCAGAGGAACCTGCTGGCGGTCCAAATCCAAACCTCATGTCTTCTCCTTTCTCTGTCGCTTCCTCCTCAGGCGGCCCTAACAACGTCAACTATCAGCTCCTCTCTTATCCCAACTACATGGCTCCTCTTCATGCACAGCAACAACAGCAACAGCAGTTCTACCAGCAAAATCCGATCGCTCCAGGCAAAGACGACCTCGAAATTCTAGAAAACCTCAAGTCCATGATCAAATCTGGCCAACACGACTTCTATCGTGCCGTCCCTCAGCCTGCAGTCTTGGCCTCTCTCTATCAGGGCCCCGCTCACGGCGCCCAGTCTCAAGTACCTCCTCATCCTGAACAGATCTCTGCGGATTACCGGGGTGCTCGTTTCAGTCAAACTGGCTATGACTCCTCGAGCGACGTCAGGAACTTCAACGACTCTTCTACAACACCGACCCTGGACAATGTCTCCATGAATGTATGTCTTCAGACCTTCCTTGCGATCCATGTGTGAAAAAAAAGTCGACCATTTCCTTCTCAGAATGCTGAGCCCTCACCTCCTCCTTCGGCTGGTTCAAAACATGACACGTCATCCATCAACCCAGGGCCCGATTCTTGCGATGGGTTAGATATCAAGTCGTCGATTGGTCAAACCGACTCTGATGACAAGCCTCGGAACCCAAGGGATGGGTCAACAACCGACACCAAAACAGAGCTGTCCCGGTCTGTGGGTGAGTACGGCGCACGACAAGCCCTTGACACTACGTCGCCCACCAAGAGTACTACTTACGATTCGGCAAAAGACGACGATGCTTCTCGATTGACCAGGGAAATTTCTTGGGATCGTCGTGACGTCCTGGACGACAGAAGATCCCGCTACGATGATCGCAATGCAAACCTCCCTCCCCAAAGTCGTTCTAATACCCTTGACAATAGACCTTCAAACGGCACTCCTAGCGGAACCGACTCCCGCTTTCCCCCAGGGGACCGACGTCTCTTTGAGAGAGAAAGGGAGAGAGACAGGGAGAGACCCGGAGATCGCGAGAGAGACAGAGACAGAGACTGGGACCGTGACCGTCCAGATCCTGCCAGAGACGCTGGGACCCGGGACAGAGACAGAGACAACAGACGCACTGAATTTTTCGGTCGTTCCTACGGACGAAGCCATGCCCCGCGACCTCCCCCTGAGCTCCGCCACTACGAACCCTCCTATGGTTCTGATTACCTTCCTCCGCGCCGCTATGATGTTGACGACAGGCGTGGGGGGATCCGTAATGGACCGCAGGATGATAGGCCCAGGCCATCTCCGTTGGACGACAGGAAGCCTCCATTCGACGATCACCGTCCACCTCCACCAGGGGGCGATGATCGTCGACTGAG
This sequence comes from Paxillus rubicundulus Ve08.2h10, assembly GCA_000827395.1. Lineage (NCBI taxonomy): Eukaryota > Fungi > Basidiomycota > Agaricomycetes > Boletales > Paxillaceae > Paxillus > Paxillus rubicundulus. The sequence goes on along the minus strand of KN825078.1, from coordinate 15,906 downwards.
TATCGAGGATCGTCCGATGAGACCACCTCCAGGGCCCGATAGTAGGGCCCTCCCAGCAAGCTCTGAAGACCGTGCTTCTCGACCTCCTTTGTCGTCTGATGATCCTGTTGCTATCGCTCGAAGCGGAGCTGGCACTGGGGACGATCGCGGAGCCCACGCAATCTCACTTCCAGCTGACGAGCGCCCAGCTCGAATCATTGTACCATTGGAAGAGAGGATATCCCAGCCTGCGCCCACGCCTTCCTTACAAGACCGACTGAGCCAGCCAAGTCCTGCCGTTGTTCCTACCCGAGTTGATGTTGCCCGTCAGCCAAGCTTGGAAGAGCGACTCTCTCATGCGCCCGTTCCTGCTGCTGGTACGGCCGGTGTTGGTATTGCATCTGATCGTACAGTTCTTTCGGAAACTTCGCGTGCTAGTCCATTGGATCCACCTCGTACTACCGTATTGAATGATCGCCCACCTGTGAACGATAGGTTTGCACGACCCGTGACCCCACCCGGTCGCGCTTATGCACGTTCCTCTTCCACAGCGCGTGATGACCTCCGTGTACCACCCTCTAAAGACGACCCTCGTGACCGTGACCGTATCAGCGAATTCAGGACGAACAGAGACCTCTCACGAGAGCGCCCAGGGGGACCCCTGCCTCCACCCTCTTCATCCTATCGACCAGACCTGGACCGAAGTTTCGGAGACAGAGATGATCGAGACAGACGTGGGCGCGATCCAGTGGACGTCGATGCTCCTCTCCCTTCTGCTCGCTTTGGAGACCCGCTGAGTCGTGCTGCTCCATTACCACCTTCAAGTCGGTATTCGCTGCCTCCGATGCTTGATCGTGACCGAGAGAGGGAGAGAGGAAGAGCATTCTACCTGCCCCGATCCCCTCCACCGCTTCGTGGAGGGGATGCAGCGTATGATCCGGACGGGGATAGAAGGTATGCAGGCGACCGAGATCGTGATGCGTATGAGCAGCGGAGACGGGATTCGTACGGACCAGGCGACGACGATAAGCGCGGGCCATTGGCACCCCCACCCCCTGCATGGAGACCTTACGAACGACCAGCCTTTACGGAAAGAGATAGAGACAGGTACGAGCGCGACAGGGACAGAGACACTCGCGAACGTGAACGGGACCGAGAGCGGGACCGAGACCTCGGTCCACCACCAGCACGAGGCATCTGGGACGACCGCGATCGGCGGGGTGGGCCCCTTGGATTCCCACCATCGCCACCACTCTCTTCAAGGATGGACAACGCCGGCGTCGGTCCTGCGCGTTCGTTGAGCGCGAGATTGACGGATTCGTATTCTTTGGCGCCCGTCGCCTCTGCTGGTGCTGGAGACGACAGAGCGTACGCACCACCTGCTAGGGACTTTGATAGACCGCGGTACCCTCCTCTGGATGATCATACCTTGCCATTCTCCCGCGTGAGAGGACGAAGTCCGAGTCCGCCACCCCGTCGAGGTGGTCCTGGCACTGGTGGGCTATCCGACGACCTGCGTCCCCCTCTCAAAAGAAGCCGTGATGACGGTGCGCCTCCCTATGGAAGCGGGGGCCCGACTGGACCAGGCAATGGCGGAGGCGCGTACTCACCTCCGAGAAGGGGAGGACCCATAGGCAGCAACTACCCGCCTACATCTGCACCGCCTAGATCAGCCAGTACGCGTGCGTCACCTCCACCGAGTAGTGGTGCGAGCAGCGTGTTTTATGAAAGGGGCGGGCCTGGGCCAGCGCCAGGTGACAGGGATAGAGATAGGGACAGGGATTATGTAGGCGGTGCGAGAGGGGAGTATGGTGCGGCGTATGATCGGGACGGGAGGAGGAGCCCTCCGTTGGCGGGGAGGATGGGTCCGACGGGGTACTCGCGAGGAGTGTATGGGCGTGATGTCAGAGATGAGAGGCGGTACATGCCTCCGCCGCCACCTCGTGCGAGTTGAAGGGTGGGATGAGGTGCTAGGTCTGAATGGCGATTTTTCTGATGTCGGACATGATACGTTTGTTGATATGTTTTCTTGGTTTTTTCTTTCTTTCTTTTTTTTGGTTTGGATGTGTTCTGAATTGGTTTTTTTTTTTACTTTTTGCGTGAATGGCATCTGGCTAGCTAGTGGCTTCAAGCTCGGTATTATATTGTCGATTGGCTTTACCCCTTTGATTCTCTGTCCATTTTGATTCTTGATTCAAAATGCATTGTGTATTTATCTCGACTGCTGCAATAATTTCGTCGCCTCCCTACAATAATGACCGATACCAACTGTAAGTTTCACCTGCCAGGGCTACGACAATATTAATGTTGGGCACTAAACGAGACGGTGCGTGCCCTTTGGGGCTTGCTACCACCAGGTCTCAACGTCGAATCATATCTATCCGACGCACTCTATCAGAAGAACAAAAAGACGATCAAAATCTCGGTCGACGGGCAAAGTAAAGTGGTCATACCCATGGACCAATTCGTTTGCGCCATCGCTGGGCCGGTACCTGTGCGTTGAGCGCTCGTACTGCGATCATCACGAGATCTGTCGCAGTCTCATACCCCTCTCGTCTACCGTCGATTTATTTTTCACTCAGCATCGGCGAACACCGTGACCGTGTTCGTGACCACTTGCTAAGAAGCTTGCTCGGGTCGCGTTGTCGACTTCTTCCTCCTCGACAACGCAAAGCCTAAGGTGCGAATTTATTTATTTATTTCGTTTGGAAGTGGTCTATTGCACTCCGTATCTCACCCTTGATTAGAAGAGCGCCTGATATTTCGCCGGTGACTGTCCTGTGGCAGAAATCAAGGGCGCCCCCCGGGCCACGACTCGTGTCATCGCAAGTATCGAGCCAAACCATCTTTCGACCTATTGGGTGGTATGGACTGCCAGACATGCCCCGTATTGGGCCCGATCTCACACCGTGGAGATACAATCGTCTGAACAATTGTCGGAGGGGTCAAAAGAATTTGGCTTGTCAGGGAAAACATGCGAGATCGTAAACACATGTGCAAGGTCAACGGATACAAGGATCTTGGAAAGGGTAGGGCTGGATTGAGATGGAGGGTCTACACCCAGCTGGAAAAGGGGCAAAGACCCAGCCGGAGATATGACAGGTATATGCTGACAAGGGGCACCTGTCCTTGAACGTCGACAAGTACCTTGGCTTAGCAGCAGCAGGTGACAGTCTTTGACGAGTTGCGGAACAGCGACATGAACGCAGAGTCGAAGAGATGTGGGTCTTTCTCGATGAAAGTGGCCGTGATGGCGCCCAATGAACGGCTGCCCACAAAGTGATGTTAATACTAAAAGCAAAAGTGGCGTACCAGCTAGACTCGATGAACGTTTAAACGTTTGAACTCCTTGCCTTTATCACATATCCGATACACGACCATCAAGCTTTGATCAGTGCTGTTACGTCTCGCACTCGTGCAATATTAGCCGTGTTCGATGGCTAGGAACACAGCGTCGACTGAGCCTATTTGAAGTCTCAGCACGCGGGAGACGGGGTGCTGTCATGAATAACATAGGGCATGGTTCAACTGGGAACACAAAAAGATATGGATATGGCTTTTGAGTTATGCAATCCGGTGCACAAGGAAATCATCAAATGTCTCGAGAAGGGGGGTATTCGTTTTTTTGGAAGCAACATCGTTCCTACGGTCACAACTGGATGATTGTTCCCTGTCTTGGTGGTGCGGTTCCTTGTCTTGATGGTGCTGAAGCCGGTACTGGGTTGCGCCGACGACGCATACGTATACTGTAGGCGCACAACCAAGGGATAGTGATCGCATATTCTCTCATCTCCAGATCATTCGTCCTTGTGGTAGATGGTTGTGGCTGTGTTTGGCCTGCCTGTCGCTGCTGCGACATGCTCGCGGTCTGTAAAATACCAGACACGCCTTCGTTTCAGCGGATAAACTCGAGGGGAACGAAAGGAAGAACATACATTAGCGATTACGATACCCGATGCTGTACCAGCGGTCGAGTCTCTTGTAAGCCCCCCTGGCGCTGTACCCTGTGATTCACATTCAGCTCAAAATGGCGTGGGACTCGCAAGCTCCCATCACGAACTAACCCCGCTTCGTGGCCCTTGACGTGCCCGCTGCAATGGCGAAGCGCCGTCAGCTCGGGAGACTACGCTGACGGTAGGGACTTACGCGAAACATTGGTTTTCGTGTTCTCACTAATTTGTACTCGGGGGGGTACGCTGTATCTGGATGACGCCCGGATGCCTCTGTACGAGATAACAACGATAGCTCATGATCCGTTTGAGTTGGCGATGCAGGGGATGATTCCAGCTTGAAAGGGTTGGTTAATACAATCCCAAGGAACGTTTAGGACGTTGTGTATCGACAAAAAGAAACAACCGCGACTGAAATTTGTTCACGGGGTGACAGTCGACATACCTCGTTTGCTATCAAAGGCGGTCCCCTCCGTCTGACAACCCAGATGTGCACCCTCCTGTCGCTTCCTGCGCCAGCAAGATAACAGCCATCTGGAGAGAGGGCGAGAGACCAGACACGACAGGGGTGCCTACGGGTCATGGCGACTTGCTGGAAAGTCGAGGTGCTCCAGAGACGCACCGTGGTGTCTTCTGAGGCTGACATGACTACTTCGCCGTTTGGGGAGACGACGATACAGGTGACCGTGTTTGTATGCCCGTGACAGGTCGCGAGTAGTGACCCAGTGGAAGAATTAAAGAATTTGACTGTCGTGTCGACAGACCCAGAGACGAGTCGCTGGCCATCCACCGACCAGGCAACCGACGTCACGGGACGGTCGTGAGCCTCTAAGGCTACAACGGTTTCGTGTCCTGGGTGATTACGAACCACTCGAATCGTCTTGTCGAAGCTGGCGGTAGCAATTTTTGAGCCATCCGGAGAGAACGACACTGAACGGATTGAGGCTGTGTGCAGCTTCAATGGCCCAGTAATAAGCTTTCCTGTAGACGGGTTCCAGATGTTGAGCATTCCACGGTCACTTCCCGTGACAAGTAGTTTCCCGTCTGGTGAGAGCGACAAGAGGTCGACCGAGCGCTGCCCAGTGCTCCAGCCCCGTACCCTCCTTCCACTCTGCAGGTCCCACACGACGATCTTTCCGTCGGACCCTCCGCTCGCTATTGTTCTTCCATCGGCAAAGATGACGACGGCGTATACTGGCCACCCATGAAACATGCTATCTCCTACCATTTTGGAAGAATCTTGTGTACTCCATACCCTACAAGTGCCGTCGTGGGAGCCACTGACCACAAGGTCACTACCTGGAACGAACGCCAGGGTCCATATCCCGTTTATGTGATTTGAAGGGCGGACTTGTCGCGCCACAGTACGTTTAGAGAACCATCTGTTGAACAGATGCCTTCGCCGCCCAACTGCTGAGCCTGGCGTCCCGAGTAAAGGCATTGCGGAATTTCAAGGGTGTGGATTTGTTACAACCGAAGAGAAGTATTCAAGTAAGGAATGAGTTGGGTACACGGTGAGTTGACACTGCCCGCTTTACTACAACGCCTGCAGTATCATGATATGCAGCAGCATGCACTTCAGGCATATACAGCAACTTTCTCAGGCCCGCCCACTGACGCTCGATGATAATATTCGGTTTGCTTCTAGCCTCATCACCCAGCGCGCTTGTTGACGCCAAAGTCCGAAAGTCCGCTCGTACCAGTGAACGTTGGCGCTCCAACTCGAGGCAAGATACCCGCTCCAAGTACTTAGGGTGTCATGCATACTTATCGTGCATAGAGAACAAGGGGATACCAATCGATAGCACAGACGTCAGATGTAGAAAAGACAAAAGATTCAGCGTCTGTCCGTTTTGCCCGCTTTGCGCTTGCCAGCATACAAATGTTTTGGCTGAACAGAACGCTGTCAGATTTTACAGAACGTAGCCCAGAGGAATGACTGACCTTTTTAACTCTGATAGCGCGGTCACTCTCACCAGCCTTGGCGTGCATGTTACGTTCGCGTTGACCGAGGTTACGTAGCTTAATGGCTCTAGATGCTTGCTAACCGACACAAGCGAGTAAGACTGCGACCAATGCCAAGAAGATAACTCCAATTACCTGGTCATCCCGCATGCCTGCGAGCTGGCGATTTGAGCGCGGGGCTCTTGGGTTCTTTGCAACGACAGCTCCGGAGTTGCCCTTTGCACGTTTGCTGATAGGCGCTTCTTCACCATCAACGTCCATCCAATCGCCTTCTTCACCTTCATCGCCCTCCCCGCCTTCATCCATGTCCACATCCATGTCAGCGTCCGCACGCTTCCGTTTCGCACCTTGTATCTTTGCTAGCATTTCCGCTCGCGCTTCTATGCTACTTGGGTCGTACCCTGCTTTCTTCAGCCCCGTCGATAGCTCGCTCAGTGTCCGAAGGCCAGCTGTTCGTGGGAGTCGAGCCTGATTCTTCTTCGACTTTTTGATACTTTGTGAGTGTATCTTATGGCGGAGCGCCTTTTGTGCTTCGCTCGCTTCACGTTCATCCTCAGAATCAAACTGGGAGGAGGGTGGATAATCAGGATGCCAAGAATGTCTTATAAGAAATGATATTGCAAACCATGTCTTCTCCACTATCGTAGAAACCTTCTGCTTGAAGTTTCTCCTCTTCGCGCTCGAGTGCCTCGAGTCTCTCAGCGATATCAGGGTCGATGAAGTCAGCAATATTCTTGCCATCCATAATTTCAGGTATGGTGTCGAATTTCCATTCAGGGTTGGCGAGTAGGTAGTCAGCTGAAAACAGTCAATTCATTGAACCGGTCAGTCATCACGAATGCCAAGACTAAAGACAAACTTTTCAAGTTGATGCTGAAGACGCCATCGCGTTCCTCCTCAAGTTCAGCATCACGAAGAAGTTTCCTCCTATCAGGGTCGTTCTTGTCATATTTCTTGCGCTCTTTCACAGCATCAGGGATGAAGGGTGTGCGAACGACATCATCACGGGGAACAGGTTGTGCAACGTGGATTCGGTTGATAACCGCGTTAATCTTGCTTCCCTTGAGCTTCGATTCGACGCGGTGTGAAAGGAGAGCATCGCAGGCTTTGTTTTTGAGTTCCATAACACCTTCTTCGGAATAACATGACACTTGGATGCATTGGACGTCTTCGGCATCTATGATCTCCTGTACGAGAGTCCGATTTTCTGGTGTAAGGTCTTCGAGACGCGTGACATCAATTTTGTTGATGACAAGCATCACCGGTTTACCGCTGAAAAGCGGCTTGATGGAGTGGAATAGTTTACACTGAAGGAAAACAAAGTCATTTACAGATGAGCGCTCAAGAAAGTTTCACCGCTCACCTGTGCTTCCACGGTATAACCACACTGTTCGCTCAGATCCATAAAATACAAAACGCAACTCTTGAGATGGGCCAGTGCCGTGATACTCTGCATCTCGATCGTGTTCATCTCTTCCAGTGGATGGTCCAATATGCCCGGGGTATCGATCACTTGCCACCGCAGATATTTGTAGTCTAGATGTCCTACGAAAAGTGATTTCGTGGTGAAGGCGTATGGCTGCACATCAACGTCGGCCCGAGTAACTTTGTTCATGAATGATGATTTTCCAACGTTGGGGTAACCACAGACAAGGAGAGTCCGCGTGTTGGGATCTATTGCGGGGAGACGTGAGATGTGTTGCCTGACTTGCTCGAGATATGCTAGAGGATCTTTTTGTCTCCGCATGACGGTAGCCATCCTGGAACGATGGTGTAAGTTGACTGAGGGGGGTGGTGGATATTCTGCGTGGCTTACCGGCCAAGCGCAGCCGTTTTAAGTTGTTTACAGCGATACAAGCTATCACCGAATTTAAGCAAACGTACATAATCCTTGGCTACTTGATCGATGAGATGACGGGCAGTACGAAGCTGGCCTAAAGCGAGCTTGTAGTGGTTTTTGTCGTAAAGTACATTCATGAGAGATGCAAGGAAGGGGTGTAGGTCCTGCGAAAAAGAATGTCCATCAGTTATCATAGGGCGAAGGATCTCTGTGAAACCTCACATCAAGCATGGGGAACTCGGTAAGGATAGCTTCCAGCTTTTCGTCGAAAGAGTCCTGAGTGAACTTGACCTTGCGCATGTAGAAGTTCCGTATACGACTGATCTTGAAATTTTTATGGATCACCTAGAGTATCGCGTTTTATTTCGTTGATGCATCCTCCTGAGATATGTTGGAACATACAGTTGCCGTTTTTCGTTGGGTCCTGGACAAAACAATGTCCAGGAAATCTGCCGCGGTGGGCACTGGTGCTATTGCCTTCAACCCGCTCGTCGACATCTTGATAAGCCGCACCTGGTGATGAAGTCAGTGGAAGATAAAAGTACGATCTAAACAAAGTGCTCAGTGATTCTGCATGCTGCCTGCCAAATTTTGGCATCTAATTTTCCCACGATATTGCAATGCCAGTGCCGTCAAGCCACAAAACACACGAGACGGAATTTCCTTGTTTCCACAAACATATCCAGATGGCTGGAGAACAAGAGCGTCGATATCCACATGAACATGGTATCTACTTGGGTGATGAACGGAGGGTAAGTAGTTGAGTATTACTAAAAAAAATAGTGAAGACAGCGGTAGAATCCATTGAGAACATGCATAAGCCCAGCCCATATAATGTGTGGAGTAACGACAACCTCGACAGGTTCACAGATCAGGCGAGGCCAGTCTTCGCTATATGTGAACGGATGATGGCTTCACCAACTGCATTACAACAAGATTTAGGATGTATGACCAGAGGTAAAGATAAGCGGCCTACCATTGACGATGATAGATTGCGTGGCTCGGATATCCTGTGAATGACGGGTCAGCTCCTTAGCCAGGCCTAGAATCGGGAAAAGGTTTCGCACAAGCATGGAGGTAAAGTGCTGTACAATCGTATCAGTACTTTGAGCCAACGCTTGCAGGGATAGGACGTACTGCATAGAGCGCCCTGCGTCCAATGTCGTTACGTCGGTGGACCTGGATAAAATGAGCGCGGAAATACTCCGATACATCGGCATATGTGTTCGAACGATCACCATAAGATGTGATGCTATATGTCAGAAGTGATTTGTGGTTAGCACTACACTGCCAGCAAAAGATGCATCGGAAAGGAAACGTCACGCACTATTTCTGAACCTTGATGCCTGCCTCCAGCTTCTTCTTCAATAAATCGGTCTATATGCGCCCAAAACAAAAACAATCGTATCAGCGGAGAGTACCACAGGGCTTAAGTGGAGGCACCTTGTTTAGCAAGAGTACTAAGTGCGAATTCTTCAAAAGCTTATTCGAACAGATGGCTGTGAAGAGTTGGAGTGAATCGTCCAATCGGTTTGTTCGTGCATCTTCTTCAAGATACTGCAGTCAGATTTGGCATTTACAAAAGCGGGAATTAGTTTCGTACAATGGTGGATAGGGAGGTGTGTACCTGATCAAATGCACTAATGGGCGCCAGAAAGATTATTGCTGTGGCTGCAAGCGTATAGAAGCTGTAAGAGACGATTCACGGCGGGGATGGTGAAACGACATGCTGATGCATGGCGCCGTGGAGCACAGGCGAGGATGACTTGAAGGGAAATGGCATACCATCATCAAAGTAGGGCACCCAAGCATGTCTCTTATGTCCGAAGATGACAACGAGGCGATGTCAAAAGCATGGCCGACATAATTATATCAGTAGGACTTGCCTGACCACGCTGAGGTAGAAGTGAGTTGATCAAAAGCCACTAACGTCCCCAAGAAATGATCAGATCAACACTTACTGCACCGCCGACATCGTACATGAGCCAGTTGTAACGAGAGCCACAAAGTTCGATATCGAATGAGTGTTCGGCAACACCAAGAGTTTGCAGACGGACATTGAGCAAGTCCGCTATTATGGATCTATCAACGCGTCCTCAAAACGCAGGATGAACATTACCTGTCGATGGTAGATAGTCTGCTTGCGAGATTCGCTTCACGTTGTCCAAAAAGCTGCGCAAAGTTCAGCGAAGATGACAAGATCGGGAACGATGTCCTTACAATGCAGCTGATTCATCAAGTCGTATTCGACGATTATTCACTAGTATCCGAACAGCAGGGTGTTGCCAGAGTTCGTCGATCTCGGCCTGAGCTGCAACCAGGGTTCTTGAAGCCAGGTTTGTCACATGGGCGACGGCAGGGGTTGGCCCTCCCGTTGCTGGAACAGCTCTACTGCGATTTGGAGACAGTGGGGTGACGAGGGCTTGCCATCCTGCACGTACGTAAACACCTGTTCGGCCGCCAGGCACTGAGATTCCGTTGTTTAGTTCTGTTGCGAGCGAGTCTTCCATTGAGATAAGAGCGACCAGTTTTGTTCTTAGGTGCGATACTTCCCCACTGACGTCGCCGAGCGGTGCCAGGGCATGAGCGACGGCTTGACCTTCGGGAGAGGGGTCAGGATTTGCAAGTTCGTGGTCGAGTTCATCCAGTATCATCCGTACAGCCTTGATGATGTTGAAATAGACGACGGGCCGCCATAGTGGACGTTCGTGGTCAAGTGTCTGATGAGCGTAGTATAGTTGAAATTGCTTTTGCAGAGTAGATTTCCCGGACTCGGCTTGGCCAAGAAGCATCACTACAAGGATACACCCCGAGTGAGTGCCACGGTTTGGTGTCCACGTTGACAAGTACCTTTCACTTGTCTTCTCTGTGCATCCTTGCGACGTGCCCCATCCCTCTATTGATCACATCAAAGACCGCATCAGTGGGTACCGAGAGGCGCAGGACACCCACCTTGAGCTCCTCGTCGATTTTCTGGCTCCTACTGGCAGCCTCCTCATCATAAAAACGAGAGGCCTTGGACGTTCCTCCGACAGATTGGACCAAGATTGGTTCTGAAGTAGAGTGAGTATGACCTAGTGGTTTGGTCATGTCCACTGCACGGCTCTGACTGTGGTGAATGATTGAATGCAAGGTATGAATTACATTCCCGTGAAGTACAGTCCCACGTATGTACAAGTGGGGCAACGAAGTTGATCAGCTGTTGCCAGTCCATCAATGCAATTTCGGCAAGTGCCTTATGCCTTAAAAGGAACAAAAAACACATACAATACATACTGGCACTTGAAGTAAAACTTGATGGCATGATACAGTGCCATATGGGCTAACCATCGACCTTGCGCTGTGGTGAGATGCAGAGATAGTTGACTCGGTTACTGATGGACCCGGGCGTCTGGAGTGCGCAAATCACACGACAAAGGCAGTACAGCTTTGCCGGACTAACATCTTATCCAGAATCTACCCAGGCTAAAGTTAGCGCATGTACATCTTCGCCTCTCTCCTCACCCTCGAGCTCGGCGACCACTAGCGTGGCATGATCTACCGTGGAATAGTCTAGGATCCCCTCTGGAGCAGGGAGGTCTCCCGGATATCATGCCTGTGGCCAGAAGGTGCTGATAGCTTCTGAATCAGATAACGTGAGGGCGTTTGGGTACTTGGCATCTTACAGGAAAAACCGAAACCTCATCATGCATCTACTGTGTCAGAGGGTTCCTGAGACATGACTCTTCGGCGCGTGGTGTGTAACCGTCGTAACACTCTCGAAAGCACGGTCAAGAGCATTATAACCGACGAGCGCTACTGCGCAGTTCCAGGTAATCATTCAAGTTGTCCTTGTCACAAAGCAGGGGTTCCCGACTCAGTAGTGTGAAACGGTGAGCTTTGTCTCACCTTGAAGGACACGTTGTGAATCTTGTCAGCTGTTCGCAGGTGAATTGTTATCAGGGATAGATCGAGCCACGTTCCCAGATTGGCTCGATGGCACGAGACTGCAGCCCCTAGGGCTTGATGGCTGGACCAGTGCTGCATTCCAATCCAGAGATCCGTATTTGACGGGCTGATTTGAATCGTCGAGTAAGAACTATCCACGTACCATACTATTCCACCCTGGTGTGGGTGCTTCCGTTACTAACCCGAATCCAGACCGACCTGCATCTCTACGGTTCGATCAGCAACTCAAAGGCTGTACTTTGATTTTGACTAATTCGGCTCACAGCAGCGGTGTGGGTATTGGCGTGGGTAAGCACCCACCCAGTGATGTGTGGTAGGAGGTACGATGGCCAGCATCGTGGTCGCTGAAATTCAAATGTGATAACGTCTGCATCGAAAGGGCTATGCGTGGCTGAACAGACAGGGGCCGAATTTTTTCTATCTGGCGGTTGGACGGGCGTGCGGATCATGATGGCGACATTGCTGCTAGCGGCAACGTCCGAAACCTTCGGAAGTCAACGGCACGCAATCCCTTTCTTCACAATCGGGGGCGACGCTAACGTGGTGCATGCGACACCAGTTCTAGTCACTGCTGTCCCGATATTAGGCAAACGTACAAGCTACATCGTTGAAGGGTAGTTCTGACATGAGAGTAGTAAGATCAAGGAAAGCGGAGAATTGAAAAAGCGTCCTCCGAAGTCGGTGTGTAGCGCAGGGAAGTCGCCGATTACAGCTGACTGCAAAATCTTAGACTGTTTTTCTCTACGTTCCGCTCACGATTTTTGTTTACAAATATTGTCGGGCAAATAGAGCTAGGCCAAATGTAGTAACATCTTCAGATCCCCCAAGATGGACCCACGCTGATGCCTCCGGAGACTTTTAGTACTTCACCGTCCCATACTCACTAGCACGAGTCTTTGACTCGTCGGGGGCATTGCCCCCAATCCCCCTCAGTACGCTGCAGAGTGATGGGTGGACCAATCACCCTGTCATCCTATTTATTAACTTAAGTCCATCCAGTACACTCCAGGGCCATGCATACACCACCATGCATCCATGTCCCTGTCATCCTAAATTATCATCTTAATTCACCTTGATATGATGGATGGACCACGAAGTGGACCACCCATCACCTTGTCATCCTAGTTATTATATCAATTCCCATTTATATGCTACAAGGCATACTCCACTGCTAAGAACATATTGCCATGCCCACTGCGGAAAGTAAAGTCATGGATAACCAGTGACCGTGACACTGATCTTGCCAAAATCAGCGACAGTGTCACTGATTCCATGGTCACATCTTTTCAGTGTCACACGCGCGACACTGAATTTCAGCTCCCCCACACCGCTGTCACTTATCTTCATTGCCGACGCACCAACGACGCTGATATTCAGCACTTTCCCAAAAAGTTGTCAAATCCCCCCTCTTCCATGCTGGTCCCTAGGGAATGCACCAGATTTCCGAGAACACACAGTAAAAGCCATAAACAGGTGCAACACTGAATTTCAAATCCTCCTCATCGCTGTCACTGATTTTCATTGCTGATGCACCAACGACATTGATATTCAGGGAACATGGGAGAGCACACGATTGTGTTGTATTGCAAGCACTAGTTAGGATTGTAACATGTCGTTGTCACTAACACCATCATCTCCAACATTTCCCTCTGCAAAACTTGTCACAACTGTCTCTGGAACTCTATCGACAATCCCCCATCTCTTCTGACTTTCGATGAGGCCAACGACTGCTCAAAGACTACGTATGTCAGTCACAATGCTTGCCCTGCAAGATTTCAAAAATGTCATCTCCTTTGATGCAATCTTCCCCTCCGTGTCCCATGGTGTGATCAAGGCAAGAGCGAGAGTCTCGCCACTCAGGTTCCTGAAGAAGACATCTGCAGGCAAAGTTAGCACAAGAATCTTCTCTAGATCACCGTAGCTGATTTGTCTGACAGCTGGGCCAGTGTGCGGTTGGAACACAACCTCATACTAACGGGGTTCAGTCTTGTAATAAATCGAAAGAATGTGAATACTTACTCTGACATAACAGTTTCTTCGTGCCAAATCACCCGACCTGCGGGAGACCTGCTTTGTTTGAAAAGCGTCACCACCATTTCAAATCCTGAGCTTTCCTGCTAAGAATGACACTGGAGGCAGGTGAGGTTTGACCTCCGAGCTGCGCTTCCCGAGCACTTGGCCAATATAGTTGGCAATTTTTTGTTGAAGCTCGGGATCTATCCCCCTCGGAGTCTTGTATGGTGGGCGCAGAACATGGCCTGGATCTGACAGACATGTCCGTCAATAAATCAGACTATGGATGTTGTGTGAAGCTGCTTACATCCATCAACAACTCGTTCATATCCAATTGGTCCATCATCAGGCTGATCGTCCAACTGTCCAAGCTCGTCTGATAGGTCATAACAAACACCAAGCTGCTCAAGATATGCCATATGAAGCAGGGAGTTGTTTAAATTGCTCCATGGCCGGCTTTGTGATCGAAGGGAGTTTTGTAGCATGCCACAAAAACGTTCCATGTAGAATGTCCACGTTGTCCATACTGGACTACAATTTTTGATACCCGCTCCAAGGTGTAACAAACCATGAATTGTGAGTGTGCATGCTGGAAGACGCTCTACACGGTATTGGTAGTAGTATCTAAAAGCCTTGAGTACTGAATCAGTAGTAAATGTCAAATCTGCAATGACATACTTTTCATACTTTTCAACCCATTGAATAAGCCATTTTTCGACTTCATCAACTTGTTTTACAGTGATAGAAAACTGGAGAGTGATCTGCATGATCTCCGCTAGCTCACACATATGCTTGTAATATTTTGCTCTTGTGAATCGGTTTTCAAGGAGCTTTGGGGCGAGGTAGATAAACCAAAAACACCAAGATTCGGCAGTGAAAAGCGAGCGGTCACTAGCAATGTTGCTGAGGACATGGACAAATGATGCTGGAATGTGTTGCACTGCCGCTGCAATCTCTTTTCCGACCTCCTCCCAGATGTGGGGGGCAATCTCGAAATCTTCAGTTCCTGAGTCTAAATCTTTGAACCAACCAGTCCAAAAATCCACCAAGTTTGGGATGATGTTTTCGAGCAGGAGATGAAACCACTCCCAAGGCACAGATTGGGCATAATCTAACGACCCAACCCTATGCATCGCGGGAAGATCTTTGATACCAGTCTGCTTTGCAATTCGTTCCTTTGCAATTTTCGTAGTGGCAGCGTGGAGTTGTGTGACAGTATCAATGAAGTCATGATGTCTTCGTAATGGGAGATTATCTGGTTGCCAGATAGTTCGCGCTCGAGTAGGACCACCATCCTTTGGGGGGCGGAGTGACACATAATGTGTCTTCCCTAGCCCACAAACAGCTTTGATTTTGCATGAACGGCAAGGATAGATGGCATTGTGGCCTTTGATATTGAGGAATTTCTCAACAGCAATAATATCTCCGAGTTTGAATATGATGTAAGCGTGTAGCGGGAAGGTATCTTGTTCTGCTGCATTGAATGTTGGCACACTGTATGCCAGTTCTGCAGATTCGTCATTGAGGGGGGGATAAAAAAGATCCGAGGTCTTTTGGTTGAGAGGGTCCAGGAATTATGCCGACACAAATCAGATTACACAGATGTGTCTGAGTGTGAGGTGGCAAATTGTAATTTTGCAAAAGTATAGGTGTGGCAGCTGGGCCTCGACGCCGGCATTTGAACAACAGGTAGCTGTCAGTGCAAAGTGACAATGCAATATCATGGGTATTAGAGAAGTATTGATGATTAAGCGTTTCCCCATCCACCACCACCCGGTGACGCAGCAATCTCTGGTAGTGTTCACCATCGAAGACATCAGATATTTTCCCTGGTTGTTGGCGATATAATGCGCAATAGGACATTTCCTTGATCATTTCTAGGCTTTGAAAATACCCTTGTAAATGAGGAATGAGGGGGAAGTACATGAATTGACAACGAGGCTTCCCATTGGCTTTCAAATGGGGTTCTTTGCAGAACGGACAGTATTGATGATGGACATATTTTCTGGTGTACGCAATGCAGGATTTTGGGCAACAGTCATACATGACTGGCTTCACTCCAGACAAGATGACAAAAACTATAATAGGGCAGTGATTGCCCAGACTCAGCCACTGCCAAAGAGGGGCAAAGAACGACTATATTCACCTATAATAGGGCAGTGATTGCCCAGACTACTAGGGATTAGCTAGGAGTAGTAAATAGGTATAAAG